>SNVD02013329.1:0-77508 GCA_013180625.2 Boswellia sacra
AATGAGAAAGTAAGTGTGGGGAAAATGTTTCAGCTGTATTGCAAAGAAAAATTCCTCCGAAATGCAAAGATCCAGGTACATTCACCATTCCATGCACCATTGGTAATACCAAGTTTGAAAGAGCTATGTTAGATTTATGAGCATCTATTAATGTCATGCCATATTCTATTTATGCTTCTTTGAATCTTGGACCCCTTGCGAAAACTGGTATTGTAATTCAACTTGCTAATCGTTCTAATGCATATCCCAAAGGATTTGTGGAAGATGTGCTTGTGTAGGTAAATCAATTGGTTTTTCCAGCAGACTTCTATGTTTTGGAAATGGAGGATGAGACATCTCCCAATCCAACACCGATTCTTTTGGGGAGGCCATTCTTGAAAACTGCCCGAACGAAGATTGATGTTCATGATGGCACTCTCACCATGGAGTTTGATGGCGATGTGATTCGTTTCAATATTTTTGAGGCAATGAGGTACCCTAGTGACTTGCATTCTGTTTTTTTAGTTGATGTTATTGATTCTTTGGCACAACAACTTTTTGAGTTAACTCGCAAGGATGCATTGGAAGTGGTTTTTTTAGTGACACATAGGAACAAAAATTACAAGGAATCAAGAAGGTTGATACAAGTGTCCAAAGAAATGGAGGAAGCTGTGGCAAGCTTAGATGGACCATAGCTATAACCACAAATAGGTATGATGTTTCGTGCATTCAATTTTCTTTATCTAATGTGAAACTTCTGCCTTCTATGATGAAAGCCCCTACCTTGGAGCTTAAGCCTCTTCCAGATCATTTGAAGCATGGATTATTGGATAAGAATGATCCTTTGCCAGTTAAAATAGAAATGGGCCTTGCACCACTACAAGAAGAGAAACTCGTTCGAGTACTTAGAGATCACAAAACAGCTATTGGGTGGACGATTGTTGACATCCAAGGCACAGCCATATGCATGGACCGTATCTTGTTGGAAAAAGGATCCAAGCCCACTAGAGAAGCACAGCGAAGATTGGACCCTGCCATGATGGAACCAACGTCGGGCTGAGGACGTTAAACAAAGCGCTTATTGGGAGGCAACCCAATGTTTTTGAAAAATAAAAAAAAGAAGAAAAGAAAATAAAATGAGATAATAATGATCGATTTTTGTGTCTCAAGGAGATTCCTTTCGTAGGCCATCAAATTGATCAGGTTTTATCTCTCTTTGCCATCTGTCTCATTTGTTTTTATATTTTTACTTGTTTTTGACTTTTGTTTGCTATTGTGTTGTTATCTCTTTTATGTGTCTTTAGTTTCGTTTTTCTCTTTTCTTTTCCTTTCTTTTGTTTAATTTGATTACTCTGTGCTTTGAGCTCATTTGTGCAGCAGCTTGTGGAAACATCCAAACGGAAGTTGAAGTCATTCGCCAAAGGTTTGAAACGTGCATATCTTGGAGAAAAACAAACACGATCGCATTATAGGTAATATCTCTTCTTTTCTCCTCTTCAATGGATGCCGATATCTTTTTGTCGAACCTTCGTAAATATTTCCCTTCACTTCCTCAAAATGCTGTGTTTAAAATTTATAAAGTACGGATGACTAGACTTTGGGCGTTGATGCTCCTAATGTGCCTGCTGATATCCGATGGCTTATCGAAGCCAAAGTGAGATTGTCCGGTGAGCCGGACATTAATCTCGCAAAATACATGCCTGGTCTAGGAAAAAGCTACTACGCCAAGAGGCGAAGAGCGAAAAGGTTACAAGTATGTTATAAATGTGCTAGATTGAATTGTAACCAGACTTGTCGTTCATTAGGTTTTGTGTCCAGAAATAGAGAAGATAAACTGTCATTTATTAAAAATGGTCTGAGTAATGAGTCGCTGGATAATGTTTTATTAACTCTTGAGTCACATTCTTGTAGACTTGTTCAGCGTGAATTGCTTAATCTATGGACACAATTTCGTGATGAATTGCAGTGTTATAGTCTAGGGAATCTGACTAAAAACCACCCTGTTTGCCAGTTTATAAGAAAACTGGATGGGAAGCAAATCCCCGACTCATAGAAGGCGTTTCAGCCGTTACTGGACGAAAACCAGAGGAACATGTGAGCCACAATCACAACTACTTGTATATTTGAATGTGTGTTGTTGTTGTCGAATTTTATTTCTTTCTTGTTTCGTTTGATATGATTATCAATGTTGTTTTTGTATTGTTGTTGTTTGTTGATTTTGTTTGTTTTAATTTCAAGTTTTCTTTTTGACAAACCAGATGACTGCCCCATGATATAAGCACACGTGGAAGACAAGTATGGAGGTTTTGTCAACCTTCGCCGAAAGTATATCTTTACTTTTCATGCTTCACGTGGGAGACAAGTGTGGCGGTTTTTTTCAAACCCCACCGAAAGTTTATCTCCATTTTTCATGCACACGTGGGCGACAAGTGTGGAGGTTTTGTCAAACCCCACCGAAAGCATATCTATTTTTCAAATCTCGGGGCGATAAATCTGCATCGAGCAACCCCCACCAAAATTATGTCCCCATGTGTCAAATTTGAGAGTTTTACGTGTGTATATATCCATTCTCCATATTTTCAAATGTCATTATTATAACCTGTCTTACACTTGAAAAGCATATTACCTAACGTGCATAATTGTCTTACACAAGGTTAGAGCACTTGTAGAAATGGAGAAAACACCAATTCGGCGATTCCAAAATATATGCGTATTTTGTGGATTGCAATTTGGTAAAGACGGAGAGTTTACAACAGCAGCTCTTGATCTTGGTAGGACATTAGCTGCGAGGGGTATTCATTTGATTTATGATGGGGGTAGTCTTGGGTTAATGGGGTGTGTGTCGACAGCTGCATCCTTGGGAGGAAGTAAAGTTCTCGGCATTATCCCTAAACCGTTAGCTGTGCGAGATATTGTAGGCAACACAATCGGGGAAGAGTTACAAGTCTCTAGCATGCATGAGCGTATTGCACATATGGTTGTTAAGTCCGATGCATTTATAGCTTTGCCGGGTGGTTATGGTACTTTAGAGGAGATATTTCAAATCACCTCTTGGGCACAGCTAAACATCCATCGGAAACCCATTGGTTTGTTAAATGTTAATAATTTTTTTTGATGGTTTGTTGTCTTTTCTTGATCAAGCAGTAGAAAAAAACTTCATCTCACAGTCGGCGAGGCAAATCCTGGTTACAGCTTCAACTGCAGGGGAGTTAATTGACAAATTACAAGCATTCGTCTATTCGCCTGATCCAACAATAGCTCGGATAGATTGTTTGGAGAAGGCAATAAGAGGCGTAAACTGGATTTAACGCTCCATCTGTAATCTCTATCTGCTGGGTTGCTTTGTTTTTGTTTGCTTTCTTTTTATTGTGTTTATTTGAGAGTTTTCATGTTATTTCTTTTGAGCTTTTTCAGGTTATTTCTTTCGTCCCAGGTAATATTTTCTAATCTCGTTTTTTAGAGTGGTGGCTTAAAAAGTTCAAGTTCTCTTGAAACGCATTCTGGATCTCTTCAATCCATAATGGCTGAATAAGGAGGCTAACTTCTAAACTTTTTAGACCTATTCTAACTGCCTTGTTTGTGTTTACTGATTTGTTGGACTTTATTATTTTCTGAGTAAGTTTAGTTTTATGTAATTTTGAGTTGCTGTGTGTTTTTGTCTTTATCAGTTTCGATTCGAAAAAAAAACATTGTGGAAAAACCTAAGAATGGCAGAATATGGGGTTTCCTTAACTCTTGAACGCATTCTCTCTAAATAAATCTGTAGTTTGTTTATTTCATGTTGTTTGAAGTGTCTTGTTTCTTGTTTTGTTCTTTCATAATAAAGGTATATAGGCTGGAAACCTTAAGTCCGCGGGCTACTGGTCCTAAGGATTGTTGAAATATACAATCTTGACTCAGGTGTAACAACACCACGTACCTCTTTTTCTGCATTTTGTGGGTCAATGATAAGATAATGATTGAATTAAGAATAACTCTTGGAAAATGATAAATGATGCATGGATCTGTGTGCTTGAAATGTCTATTGGTTTTCGCTTTGCTTTTGATTCCTTGCGCAACATTGAACACTGAGCTATTATCACTGAGTTATTTTTTCACTTAGAGAAAGTTTATGTAATTTAAATGCTTCTTCAGATTTCAATGAATTCTAGAACTTGTTTGATGGTCACTCGAGGCTAAATCCTAGACTGTGCAACATTGGGAAAATGATTTAGGCCATCTTTGGACCGTTTGAGCCTTAATAGCCAACCTTGACTGAAATTGATCCCTAGTTACCCCTTTGAGCCTTTGTAAGCCTTTTTCTTTGTTAACTCACTAAAGATTTCCTAACCTCAAATTAATTTGTTCCAAACAGTTTATCCCTTACCTATGAGCATGTAGATCATTCACAATTAAATTCTGAGCTATGTTCTGGTTTTAGAAAGTTAGCAGAGGTTGGGATGTGTCATGAGCAATGCAAGTGAGTCCTATTGTGTTTGTAAAAAGAAAAAAAAAAGAAAAGAAAAAAAAAATCTGTACTTATCTTCCACATACTTAAACATTGAGGACAATGTATTGTTTAAGTGTGGGGGAGTGGAATTGCAGTTAAAAAAAAGAAAAAAAAAAAGAAAAAGAAGAAGTTCTATACCCTTGGGTATTCTTAAAAAGAATGAAACATGGGTGTAGTTCTTTTGTTTTCTACAAAAAAAAGAAGAAGAAGAGAAGAGAAAAAAAAAGAAAAAAAGAAGAAGATTGAGTGTTCTAAATAAGTTTGGGGGAGTAACCTGGTGAATTAAAATAAATTTGTGTTATAGGGGCGAGCTCTACATAATCTTGAATGATTTATGTGTTTGTGGGTGATTTGAGCCAAATTATTATCCCTTGATCCATACCTGGTCACCCAAGCCAAACGTTACAAGCTAATAACGTCTACTTGATCTGGTGTTGTACAGGTATACATTAGTGGAGAGTGAATTGAAAAGCAGGCCTATTGGAGTTCATTATACAACACATCTCACTAATTAAATATGATTCATTTTTAAGCATAAAACTCATCGGGTTACAATTGATTAGTGGAGGAATGGCTCTACACAACACACACTTGAGGAATTGAAGTGAAGCGAAAAACTAATCTTTGAGATAAAACTCTTGATCAAGTGCATCTATTTTGAAGTTTTCCTTGGGTTATAATTAAGTACAATCTTTGGAGGCCTATTTGCAAGTTGAAGTATTTGTGTGCTGTCTCTTATACACATCTAGATGTGTATAAGAGACAGGTTTTGTTCGTATCATTTTAGTTGCTCGAGGACTAGCAAAGTCTAAGTGTGGGGGAATTTGATAGGTGTCTATTTATGTATTACTTTTATATCAATTCGTCCATGTTTCTTTGCTATATTCCTTGGTATTTTTATGTTTTTGTGTGGTTTTGATGTTTGTAGGAGTTTTGGAGCAACTTGCACAAAAATGGAGTAAAACCCTTCATTTTCACCTCTGCTAGTCAGTGATCTTCTCGGATTTAATTGTATTGATATACAATGAACCCGACGACATGTTATATACCGTTGGAAAGCTCTCGAAGTCTATTTTCTGGAGAAATTTACGGTTTATAAATCCATTCAGGGTACCAAAGTTGTAATCAAAACAGTGTGAGATGTATAGAAATTATAATTCCACAAGTCACTGTAACATGTATAATACGGGGCACTGTAGCAAGTCACTGTAGCAGAGTATTTAAACACATTTTAGGGTTTTATTTTCAGTAAACTTGAAGAGGGGAGAACGTGGTGGAGGCTGCAGCTCTGGAATTCTTTCATCTCTTGGAGTTCTTGAAGGAGAAAGGAAGCTTGGAAAGAGGAAGAACTACAATCCAAAGAGAATTACATCAAATTTGCTAAGTTTTTCCCTTCCCTTTCATTTTCTGGAATGTCTCCATGTTGTATTGTATTTACCACGTTCTTAAAACATGTGTAACTGAATCTGAATTGGTTGAGGGTGATTTCAAAGCCCCTGATATGGTTTTTGTAAGTTGATTGTGTAAGGAATTGTTATCCAATTCTCTAATTGAAGTTGCTTGTATTCTCCCATATTTAATGCTTATGATTGCTTGCTGATTGTATTTGGAGTGGCCAACTGAATATAATCTGGTTGTGATTTATTGCTAGACTAGAAATCTTGATCCGTAATTGTCTTGAATTTCTAATCATTAGTAGCAAAATTGTGATCAGAGATTACAATTGGAGAATATAACCTAAGTTAAATAATCCGAGCTTGTGTGTTTATTGCTTAGATCAACCTATCTTTCTTATCATAATGCATCCATTGAATTAAACTCAGAGAGCTTGTTCTAGGTTGTTTAATGGATAGAGATTAAATAAAGAGCTTGTTTTATTTAACAACAAAGTAAGGAAAGATTGGGATAACAGAGCTTGTTATTATCTACGGTTGATAACTTCAATGGTGTAATTGGATGACAATTCTACAATTAATTCGCAAATCCATATCTTGTGGTAGAGAAGGATCCCTTAACCAGCTTTCTCTCATTGATTTTTCATTCAAATTAACTTTCTGTTTTGTTATTCTTTACTTTGCATTCTTATTTCATTTAGTAAACATTCAACAAAAATCCCCCCTGTTTAGTTTATTGTTGCTGGAAATAACAAATTCAATTAGAATCAATCCTCGTGGGAACGATATCTTACTTATCACTTTATTACTTGTGCGACTAGTATACTTGCTAGTTTTGAACGCATCAATAAGATTTGTTATTTGATAAAAGGATTTTTATAAGGTGAATAAGTATTAATTATTTTCTTGATTAGATAATTACATCGAGAATTTATCATTTCTATTATGCTAATTTGCCTTTTCTCTTTCCTTTTTGAAATATTCTAATAATATTATTCTTCTTTTCTTTTCTTTTTCTTTTTGTTTTTACAGGTTGTTGAAAATGATTTGGAAGATGGAATGTTATAATTGTACAGATTCTTGAATAATTTATTATGAATTATGAACTTCCAACAATTATACATTCTTTTAATATTTGTTGACAAATCATGGGTTTTATGAATACATTCTAGATGGTATAAAATATTTTGATTTTCAATATTTGCAACTAAATGTATCATGAAACATTATTTGTAATACATTTCTTTTTCTTTATAAAAATTTATAAATTTATCTACTTGATGATAATATTATATGATCTTTATAATATAAATAATAACTTTTTAAAATTTTTCTATATGTTTAGTAATAAAGTATTTAGATATTGATTCACATTTAATTTAAAATTTGTAGATTAAATTAATTTGTCAAAGTAAACATATTGTATATATGAAAAAAAAAATTTCATTTTTCAACTCTAGCTCAAATAGGAACGTACTCCTCATATTATAATATAATACTATAATAGTTTGATTATTAACCAATTAAACTTTGTATATAAATTTCAAATTAGAATGACATCAATTAAGATAATTATGTAAATAAATTTATAATATTAATTTGATTCATAACTTATTAATCAATCAAAATAAAACTAAATTTATAGAAAAATTTATAAATAAATTTATAATATTAATTTGATTCATAACTTATTAGTCAATCAAAATAGAACTAAATTTATCATATGCCCTTTTCATTGGATTTATTGGATATTAAGCTAATAGAAAAATGACATAAATCAATTTGTTGATTTGCATATGTGATATGAATAGATAAAACCAACTAGTTATAAAAGTAATTACTTAATTTCTTAGATACTCTTTGTAGTTAGGGATAGCAAAACAATCCCGTCGGGGCCGGGGCCCCAGAAAATCCGGTCATGTGGGGCCGGGGAATTACTCGAAAAACCAGGGTCATTGGCCGGGGCCGGGGTACGATTTTTCTGTCCGGTCGAAGCCAGGACCGGGGCAGAGATGCCGGGGCCGGGGACCCGGAATTAAACCCGGAGTGCGTAATGAAATTTTAAAATTATATCAATTTAATCCATCAAATTTGTATTCTTAAATATAACCCCTTAAACGACATCCTCTTTTGTCTACAATTCACTTTTCATTTGCTTCAACTTGCAAATACAAGGCCGTTATAGTTAAATATGATTAAAAAAAAGCAAAAAAACAAAGCTAAAACAAGTAACCTTTCAAAACACTCGACAAAACTCGACGAGCTCGATAGCGTTCGACACGACTCGACATGTAAGTGTCGAGTGTCAGATTCATCATCCGACACTTGATGTCTTCGAAAATAAACTGATATCGAGTGTCGATTGTGAATCCAACACCACTCGACATGTAAGTGTCGAGTGTCAGATGATCGTGTCGAGCGCTATCGAGCGCGTCGAGTTTTGTCAAGCATTTTGGCAGGTTGCTTGTTTTAGCTTTGTTTTTTTTGCCTTTTTTGCATAATATTTAACTATAACGGCCTTGTATATAATGTCGGACACTCGACACTAATGTATCTAACACTCGACTTGTTGGATGAAAGCTAGTCATGTTATAGTTAGTTGTTCCTTTAAGATATTTACACACTCTTTCTAAAGTAAGCCAATGCTCTTTGCTAGGATTATGAGTATATCTACTAAGTTTACCCACTGCATATGATATATCAGGCCTAGTTTTATTTGCTATGTATAACAAAGATCCTATAATTTGAGAATACCTTAATTGAGACACTGGTTCCCCTTGATTCTTCTTTAACTCAACCTTAGAATCATAAGGAGTAGATACCGACTTAGAATCAAAGTATCCAAACTTTTTTAACATTTTCTCAATAGAATTTTTTTGATCTAAAGTAATACCCTTAGAAGTCTTCTTTATTCTCATGCCTAGAATCATATTTGCTTCACCCAAATCTTTCATATCAAAGTTTCTAGACAAATAGGATTTTACATCATTTATTATCTCCAAGTTCGATCTAAAAATCAAAATATCATCTACATATAAACTCAAAATAACGTGTGCTCCATTAATCTCTTTATAATATACGCACTTATCATGATCATTAATCATAAATCCATAACTTAAAAATACTTCATCAAACTTCTCATGCCATTGTTTTGGAGCTTGCTTTAGACCATAAAGAGACTTAACTAACCTATAAACTTTGTGTTCTTGTCCTTTCACTATAAAACCTTTAGGTTGTTTAATATAAATTTCTTCATCTAAATTTCCATTTAGAAAAGCGGTCTTTACATCCATTTGATGAATAACTAAATTATGTATAGATGTTAAATCTATCAAAATCCTAATTGTTGTGATACTAGAAACTGGTGAGTAAGTATCAAAATAGTCTATTCCTTCTCTTTGTGTAAATCCTTTTGCTACTAGCCTTGCCTTATACTTATCTATAGAACCATCCGATTTCAACTTCTTTCTAAAGACCCATTTACAATCTATTGCTTTGTTCCCAGGTGGAAGATTCATTAAAACCCAAGTGTTGTTTTGAATTATAGATTCAAATTCACTATTTATAGCATCCTTCCAAAAAGGTGCATCAATGGAAGTTACAACTTCTTTATAAGAACTAGGATCTCCTTCCACCAAGTAAGTATAAAATTCTTCTCCAAAATTCTTTCTTTCCTAGGTCTTTTACTCCTCCTAGGATCAACTTGTGATTCATCAACTGATAAATTAGTAAGTGTTTTCTCATTATCAATTGAAGTAGATGGACCACAAATGATTTTTTTGAACTCTAGTTCTAAAAGGAAAAATATCTTCAAAATAAGTAGCTTCTCTAGCTTCTATGATTGTGTTATTAGATATTCCACTAACTTCAGAATTTATAACTAAAAATCTATTTGCACTACTATTTTGGGCGTATCCAATAAAAACTGCATCTATTGTTTTTGGTCCTATTTTCTTTCTCCTAGGCTCAGGTATACCAACCTTAGCTAAGCACCCCCACACTTTAAGGATATTAAGATTAGGAACTCTTCTTTTCCAAATTTCATAAGGAGTTTTCTCTAAATCCTTAATCATTATTCCATTCAATATAAAACATGCAGATAATATTGCTTCCCCCCACAAATTATCTGGTAAACCAAAACTTAACAACATAGAATTCACCATATCCATCAAAGTTCTATTTTTCCTCTCAACAACCCCATTAGATTGTGGTGAGTAAGGTGGAGTTAACTCATGAATAATACCATTCTCTTCACAAAAAATACTTAAAGCACTTAAAGTATACTCACCTCCTCTATCAGATCTAAGCTTCTTAATTCTTTTATCTAATTGATTTTCTACCTCATTTTTGTATATTTTGAATTTATCAAATATCTCATCCTTAGTCTTAATCAAGTATATATAACAATACTTAGAACAATCATCAATAAATGTTACAAAGTATCTATTTCCTCTTCTAGTTGGTGGTCGATTAGAATCACAAACATCACTATGTATAAGTTCTAAAACTTGGGTTGTCCTCTCAATCAACTTATAAGGCTTCCTAGGTTGTTTAGCTTGAACACAAATCTCACACTTGTGTTTAAAATCAATTATAGCTTTAGGTACTAAGTCAAGATCCATCATTCTTTTGATTTTCTTTAACGATACATGTCCAAGTCTCCAATGCCAAATATTAGAAGTTTCAATATTAAAAACGTTGGAAACTTTATTAGATCTTGAAAAATTATTCAACTTAAATAAACCATCACAAACATAACCTTTACCCACAAATACATTATTTTTAGAGATTACAACTCTATTGGACTCTAAAACAATTTTGTATCCTTGTGAACTAAAGAAGACCCACTAACAAGATTTCTTCTCACTTCAGGAACATAACGCACTTCCTTGAGAATTAAAGTCCTTCCAGAGGTCATCTTCAATTCAATATCTCCAATCCCAAGTACTTGTGCGGTAGTATTATTGCCTAGGGTCACGCTTCCTCCACTTGAGTTTTGATAATTTTTAAAATAACTTCTATCAGAACAAACATGAATATTCGCGCCTGAATCTAACCACCATTCATTATTTTCATAAGTAAAATTGACACTCAAAGAATTAGAATTATTATACCTAATGAGAGGTTCATTTGGTTTACTTGGACTTCCTTCTTCCAAGACATGTACTTGATTCTTTTGATCTTTATGATGTTGCTTGGGCTTATGTTTGTAGGCTTCTGTCTTTTTGTAAAAACAATACATTGCCACATGATTAGACCTTCCACAAACATAGCAAATCCTATCCCCTTTGCCTTTAGAACTCTTAGACCTATTATGTTGATTATTCTTATAGGTTGAAAACCATTTCTCTTATTGTTCTTGAAATTCCTTGTGTTTTCAACTAAGTTTACGTTAGTACTTTCAATTTGATTAAAAGTACCAACTCTATTATTTTCTTTAATTGTAAGTGAGTTAATCACTTGTGTCATGGAAAGAGTTCCTTGTCTATGTTTTAAAGATTTGGAAAAATCAGACCAACTAGGAGGTAACTTCTCTAATAAACATGACACCTTAAAATCTTCACTAAGAGCCGTACCATTTTTCTCAACTCTTCTCAAAAGTTCTTGGAACTCATGAATTTGATCTCTAATAGGCTTAGAATCTATCATTTTATAAAGATTAAAATTTGAAATAGCAAATCTATCTAGACTAGTATCTTCTATCCCATAAACGGCTTCAAGAGTGTTCCACAATTCTAAGGCATTTTTGGTAGTTTCATAAACATCATAGAGATGATCTGATAAAGCACTTAATATTCTGTTGTGACAATAATAATCTATCTCCTCTTTTGACATTTGAGTTGTGGAAGTAGAAGTGGAACTAGAGGCTTCTTGGGTTGTAGATGTATTGCTAGGTTAACTAGATGGTTCACTAGGTTGACTAGTTGGTTCAATAGCCGAAATTAAACCTAGAACAGTGAGCCAATAACGCTTTACGCGTGCCTCTCATAGCACATGCCATAATTTTCTAACTTGCTTTTATATTTTTTATGTTTTTTATTTATTTTGTTATTTGTTTATTTAATATATTTAAAATAATATTGGTTAAGCATGTGTTATTTGGTGAATTAATAATATTTTCTAACAATCTACAGCCAAAGAGTCATTCCCTTCGTGCGGGTAAAAGACGATCCTCAAGGGCTCCAAGATACAAACCAATAGCTCTCAGCCATTCTTCTCGATGAGCACGATCACCGAAAGAATATGAACCAGTCTTACAAGTCGTAGTTGCAAAATTGTAGAATTTTGAAAATGAAAATGGGGAATTATGGCTTTGATAATATGTCACTAAAATGGAACCTAAAGACCTCCTTATATACTAGTGTCATAGACATTGTAACCTATATAATTAATAGTGTAACTCCTATAACATAATGTGCTTAATAAATTATGTAACCTACAAATGAAATCAAACTATGTAACTCATGCAATGAATTTTGTAACTCATGCATAATTAGAATTCATAACTCATAAAATTTAAAACTTTTTTATTCCAACATTTAGTATATTTCTTTTCCATTTTACGTTTGTTTTTGTAATTTTCTCCAACTATTTAGACAATTATTTTCGCGGAAGGTTCATCATAACAGGTTCGAGGTACATTCTTTATGAGATATTTAAATTTTCTCTTCTTGTGAAAGCATATTTGCATGTTCAATATCATATATTTTTTATATTAATTGATGAATATCAAATATGTGATATAAGCTAGTTTGATGGTTTATTTAGTATGAAACTGTAATATGTTGCTTAGAACTATTTATGTTCGTAATGATTTCATGGTATGCAACTTACTTCCAGCTGAATTGCTAGCAAAAGTAATTAGATTTTGATATAGTATCTTTCGAGAGCTAGTTGCTTTGTTGAAACATTACATAAATTTAAGGTCCATATCATTTAGGAACTAATGGATTTGTGATACTTAGGAGGAAGAGTCTAGCTCTTTGTTAATGAACATTTCAAGGCATAATTTTGTTTGTGGGAGAGGCAACGTGGTGTCCGGAGGTAAACAATAAAAATCGCATAAAATTCATGTTTGTATAGTCGACTAAGTTGATGCCCACTAGCCTTATTTATTAGTCTACATTTTAATTTTATTGTATGTCCATGAGGATGGCCCAAGAAACCATAATAACATCGCATACCAATTATAAATCTTAAAAGAGAAAATTAATTAGTGCGGGATGTGTAAGGTAATGGCTTCCTGAGCACACCATAATAAATATAAAATTTTGTAAAAATTGTTTCAATCAAACATATAATTAAATAGTTAAAATATTTTAGAATTTATATTTTAATTTAATTCATACTTATTAATAAATAATTTATGAAGAGCCTATATTTATAATTAATTATAAAACATTGATTGATTTCATGATAAAAATAAAAAATAAAAAATAAATTAACGTTTAATAAATTAATAATAGTCAACTTTTTAACATTTAAGAAATTTCAAATAAATATTACTTTAAAAAGCTTAAGATCGACAATGAGCGTATTAAGTGCCCTTATTAAAATTGTATTTCATTTATTAATTCAATAATTTTTTGATTATTTAACTATTCAATTGAATAAATAAATAAATACTTAAATAAATATTTGATGGTAAATTATATTTATTAAAAATTAAAAGTTGAATTAAATACTTAATATTTTGTACATTTTAATTTTAAAAACTTAACAATGAAATTTGAACGTCTTGCGCATGTAACTATAAATGCTCTATGCACGTTCATGGTATATCTTAAACAATAATTAATCTAATCAATTAACACCAAATTAGAGTAATTATTTATCTTCCTCCCGTAATTTTATTTCATAAACTGCTCACAATTTGGTAATTATTTTAGTCCAATAGCACGACCATATAGCATTGAATTCAATCATCGTATGAGTAAGGTTTGGATTCATGTGTCAAGAGTGAGTCAAACGTTTTTATCGGCATGACTAAATTCCTCGACTTTGCTTTTACTAATGCACCAAGTGGAAGGATCAAATGTTCAGGTAAAAACTGTAGCAATGTGTATCATATAGAGATACTGTTAGGGAGCATATGATATGCAAAGGGATAGAGATTGGGTTCCCTGGCAATGTATGGATATGCAATGTGAGCTCGGTTGATAGATGAAAATACAAATAATGAAACTGTAAATCAATTAGACAATATGCATGAGATGCTACACGGTGCATTTGGTGCGGCTGATAATGATGTTGGTGGTGGTCTTGATGCCTTTGAAGATATGGCACCTGAACATAATGAGGTTTCAAATCATGATGCTAAGATATTTTTCAAGTTATTGGAAGATGCTGAGCAAGAATTGTACCCAGGCTGTAAGAAATTCACATAACTCGCTTTCACTGTCCCATTATTCCATATTAAGTGTCTCAATGGATTGTATCAACATTAGGGTCGTGGTATTCGAGTTAAGAGTGCCATTCTAACAACTACGTAATCATAAGGCCATCTCAACGCTTAGCTTGTAAGGTTATCATCATCACTTACAAGTTCATAGATTGGTTTTCGATGCAAATTAAGACTGATGACCTTGGAATCTTTTTGCTAAGCTATGAGGCATGGATGTTCGTTAAGCCAAACCTATTAAGAAGCATGGCTTTAAAGCATGTGTTTATGTAAAACAAATTTTCAATAAGAGACATTTTTATTACTTAAGTCATACTTTATATAAAGTTTTGTTTATTGCTTCATTGAGTAAAATATTAAAAGTTCCATGAGTCAAATAAAATAAAGCATTATTGTTCATAACTAATGAATATTAGTTGGACACTTTATTTGGATGAAGTTATTGTGTTTGTGTCTCGATTGGGAATGGCTAGTTTTAAATAAGTTTTGGATTTGGGTAGAAACACTTATGCTTTATGGATTGCATTGAACAAGACCAGGTGAAATTAGGTTTAAGAGTAATGCCGTTGACCAAAACCTAAATTCTCACTCTAGCTAGCAATAACGAAATGTATATCTCAAACTTAAATGGATTATGTAATTCATGTCCTAGTCTCTTTAATTAGAATAGAGAGTAAGATTGTGGACTTATATGTCAAAATCATAACTAGCTAGCAAGTTAAGTATCCGTATGCGTTGTAAATACATTCACAGATATAGAATCACAATTTATATGGAAAAGAGGATGTCAACTTATGGCAATACAGGTACTTGATAATTAATCTTGGCTAAGTCTTCAATGAATTAGTTTCACTGAATAGAGATTATATTTATTATGGATTTATAAATAGAAAGTAGAGATAGTCTTATCATCAATTGTCATAAGAAAACTAGAAATCATTGTAAGGGTAAAACAATAATTTGAACTTGCTCTAATTACTGGTTTCTCGTGAGGATACACATGTAAACCTATTGTCAGATGAAATAGTTTATCTTAGTAAGTTTCATGTAATTGTATTTATAATTCAAGAGTTCAATTTTGGTTTTACAGTGACGTCAATGGGCCACTTATATTACGAGTTGATTAGAAATTTGGCTCGATAATTAAAGCTTGAATTACACAAGTCAGTTGTCTAGCTCATATGACCATTAGATTACAATTAATTGATTATACTAGGTCGAAGCCTAGTTCACAAACTACAAGCAAATTATTTATTTGAGTTTGACTCACATCAACATTCTTGATTCAGTTAACCGTATGATTAAAATAAGGGAATATGAATTGGAATCAATTTGGGCCTTTTATTTGGATATTTAATAAACTAGGATTGAAATTTTAGTTGCACTTACATTGGGCCTCATCCTAGTGTGAAATTTGGCCCCAGGAAAAGGAAATGTTTGACTTAATATGAAACGTCTCTCTCACGTGAGTTTCCCGACTAGAAGGGGTTAAAGGAATTTTTTTTTTTTTTTTCAATCAAACTCTCATGCAGGGTTCGGGTTAAGGTTAATGGGGAGGGAATTTAAGGTTTAAGTTAAACCTCAGTCATGCACAAATTATAATATTATATAGTTTAACCCTAAGAGTGTGTTTAGTTACATCAATACAAAGAGAAAAATACGTAGGATTACTTAGAAATCCTAAGTTTGTTGTTTGGTTGAAATTTTTGACTAAGAAAAATTTTTTCTTAAGAATTAAGATTATTTAAATTTTAACAATCAATTTTCCCCTCCTCCACCTTATGAAAACTTGATTTTCTTAGATATACTACATTAAATTACTAAACTAACCTTGTATTATTTTTAATCTGTCCAGAACTAACCTTATTTAAATAATTGATTAATTTATTTTATAAATAATTAACAAAATATTTGTAGATATAATTCCTTAATATTTTTTTCAAGATCTAAAAAAATTAAAAATTTATATTTTTCAAAAACAAAATAAAAATTAAAAAATTTTTGGGTGATTCAAAATACCAAAATTGTCACCCTCAATAATTTAACATCCGAAAGTACCCTTGAATAATAAAATTATTTATTTATTTAAATAATATATTATAAAATATAAATTTATTAGAATTTATTTTCTGAAGAATTATTTAAAATTTTCAAATAGTTGATAAACATATTTAATTATTTATTTAGAATTAATATAAAAAATATAATATATGATTTTTTTTTTTTAGATTTTTCTTAAGTTTTACTATATAATTCATATATAGTAATTATTTATTTATTTATTTTAAAAATTTATATTAGTTTAATAATATTTTAAAATAATTTGGTAGTTTTCTTACAAATTTATATAATTTTTAATAAATATTTATTTATTTAATAAATCTACATAAGTTTAATAATATTTTTTATAACTTAAAATATATTATTTATTTTAAAAGAAAAGTGGAATTAACTATTTATAGTAAAAAAATAAATTGTTTTACTATTAATTTAATAATTAATTATTTATTTTATTAAAAGTTTAAATTTAATTTGTGAGTTTAATAATAGTTATTACATATTTCAATGTTGAGGGTATTTTATGTCCAATTAATTTATGAACTATTCATTTTCATTCATTATTCTATTAGACAACCAAACATAAGAAAAGGTTTTCTAAACCAATTCCTTTTCCTCAATTTTTTTCTTTCCTCCCACTTTTTCTTTCTTGCAACAAACACCCCCTAAGAGTAGTGGGCCACATCCTGCACTAGTTTGAAAAGTGTTGAAGACCAAAAAAGGGCCCACCCACTAGCAATTTTGCTGTGAGACAGAGACCAAAGACTTATTGGTGTTTGACAGCTTTAAGGTACGAGTTTTTTTTCGTATAGTTAAATATAGCATAAAGAAGGAGATCAATGTCATAGTTCTATGACATTAATAAAGCTTCCATAGTTTAAATGTTTATTAAGATTTTTATGCCATAAAACCATAATGGATGACAATTTGTTTGATCTCTCTATCCCTTCACCTTTATCTATTGTTTATTTTAGTTATTTTATGCATTTAAACCATTAAAGTTGATTAAAACACAAATTTGGTAGACAAAGCACATAGTTTTTAAGAAACTTCTTCACACACACTCCCTAAATTCATTTGGCCAATAGACTTATGTAGTGCTCACTTTAAGGAACAGTGTTAGGTGTGATTGCTAGGTTTCAATGAAAACTACTAGGGGCAAAAAATCAACTCTGAATACTTTTGAAAGCAATACTCTTGGTACTGCTATTACAAAAGCAAATTTAAGATATGGAATTTGGAAAGTTGATAGTGCCTTGTTGGTCAATCGAGGTTACATCTCAAACCATGTTAAGTAGTATTAAAAAATTGATTTTTAGTCTCAGAATCTCATGTTGCTTTCTAGTCATCTTGAGCCTGGAGAAGAAACACATCCCTTTAGAGTTGGTTGAATCTTTCTTTTAAATTCCTCAAAGAATCAATGGGTTAGCAACGGTAAGATATTGGATTTTCAGCCTTTTCGTTAAATGTTAGAGAAGATATACTGAAGGAGTGAATTTGGGCCTCCAAGCCCAGCCCAAAGCTTCACTTGACTGTCAGCCAGCCCACCTTGAAGTAAGGCCACTAGGCTCGGTTGAGATCTAGCCAAGGTTGGGCTAAGTTCAGTTGTGATCTTAAACCCAGTCCATCACTCATTTTTATTACAATAGAAGTAATAAAAACAAAATAAGAAGTGAAAGAAGACAAGGAAGGGGGGGCTTCACGTGGGCTGAGAAGGAAAAGCAATGAAGTCAATTCAAAATTCTGGAAGTATGACTTGAGAGAGACCAGCAGGTAAAAGCTTGAAGTCAACCATTTATGAAAGCAACAAGCTTTATCCAGAGGATAATAAGAGAACTGGAGGAGGAGAACGACTGGGGGAGGCGCGACCTTGAGCTTCCTGGGGAAGCAATTCTAGAAAAAGAAGGTAAGGAAATTAGAGGTAGTCCAAATAAGTAGAGACAATGACGGTAAGGGGAGAGGACCGAAGCAATTCCAGAAGGAGGAAGAAAGAAATATAGATGAAGGGTACCTCCAGGAAAAGACATTGAAGCTAGATCTTCTACTACTCTATCTCTTTCTTTCTTTGTCTATAAGAATTTTTTGTCTATTAATACACTATCCAATTTTTGTCCATCAGAATCCTGACTTAAGCGCAAGAGTATCTATTGCAGGTACCCCATTGTGCAAGGAAGAGGTCCCCTAGAGTTACTCAAGTAAAGCCAAAGTTCTACTCAAGAGGAGCTTGTTGGGCCACAAGATGGTCATCGAGCAAGGAACAGGCGAATGATTTGGCTAGGAAAATGGGGAGTAGATTTTGGGTCCTTCACTAGCGCTATCTGTGGGAAGTCTTTTAAAGGAATTGTGGTTTTCGAATGAGGCTCACAACATTACCAAGCAAGAAGTTGTCCTTCATTCTCAACTCTATGACTAGGATCGTGGTCTTAGCTCGTAACACCTCAGGCTAATCCAATTATGGTAGACTTGAGAAAACAGCTAGAGCAAGTCAAGAACCAGAATAGGGAGCTTTGTAGGAAGGTTGTAGAGAACAAGCATGATGGATAAGAGGCCTATGAAGAGGAGAAGATCAAAGGTACGACTGGACATGAGAAAACCCCTCTTACACCAAGTCAAGAAGCAGAAAGAGGTGGAGGGAATCCCAAACAGAACCCCAACCTAAGCAGAGCAAATGCCCATGATATGAACCCGAAGATGTTTAACATGGTCATGGTGGAGCTGAACCACATGCTAAAAAAGAGGATGAAAGACATAGCCACAACCAACCTTTTAACCTACCAACTATCACTGCTTATAAAATAAGCCAAACCCCCTTTATCAACCACATAAACAACATCCTAGAGGCAGAAAAGTTTACCATGCCCACCCGAAAATTGTTTAACGGGAAAAGAGGCCCAGAGGAACACCTTTTCCATTATCGCCAGAAATGTCCCTTGACGAAGCAATACTCTATAAAGTTTTTCCTACAACTTTGAGTAGGTCAGCTTTGAGGTGGTTTAGGTCGCTACCACCAGGATCAATAGCCAACTTTAAAGAGCTAGCACAGGTGTTCCTCTTATAATACCTCCAGAACAGAAGGTAGCCAAAGACTATCATAGACCTCTACTTCTTGAAACAAGCTAAATGACGAGGTTTAACAACAAGCTTAGTCAAGTGGAAAGATACGATTTTGTAGCAGCAGTTGATGCGTTTAAATTGTGTAGTCAGAACCGGGACCAAGTTCCATCAATACCTGGTTCGAAAGGGTTAGATGAAATTGGGGAAAAGGCCAAAGGGTGGATTCATTTGAAAAGAGATGAGGCTCTCCAGCAACAAAAGACTACATTAGTGACAGTTAGGAAAGAGACTAAGGGAGAGCAACTGCAAGCAAGCTAGAAAATGGGGGTAGCCAAAAATGAGGGGATAGAATGAAAAAATAGAGGCTAGACACGTAACAACAAAGGGCATGCCCCTCTATCCCTCTCAGTGCAACTCTAGTGAGAATATGGTAAGAAAACAAAGATAGGGGCATATTTAGAATGTCATGGCCTATGCTTGATAAGAGCACATACTATGCATTTCACTGCCCACAGGCACATGACGAAAGAATGCATGAATTTGAGGGCTCAGATTGAGATCATGATACGAAAGGGGTTACTCATAAGATATGAAGCCTAGGCACCCGAGAAGAAGGGGAACAAGACAGAATCGCTTGCATACCCTCCCTAATAAAAACCTATAGCTATGATTGGGATGTCGTCTGAGGCACCCAAGGCCAAATATATAGCAGAAATGAATAGAGGAAGAGGTAGTTGAAAGCAAGACATAGTTGGAGTTCATGGAGTCAAATTTAGAAGGATTGCAACTCCCTCATGAAGACCCTTTGGTGGTGACCCTTACCATTGTAGATTATGATGTTGTTAGACTATTGGTGGATGGAGGGAGTAGCACCGATGTAATCTTTTTTAGCACTTACAAAAGGATGAGGCTTGACAAGGGTCTGATTCGGCCAAGCAATGCCTTACTAGTAAGCTTTAATGGGGGTAAGACATAGCCTGTGGGGGTCATATCCCTACAAGTGATATTGAATACATAGAATAGAGGGAGTGCCCTCCACTGTACATCAGTTGATGGTATACGACAACCAATGTAAAAGGAACAACAATGATCAAAGGGGACCAAGTCATGGCTAGAAAATGCTATACTTACCTTAGGAAAAGAGGTCTAGTTAAGCGAGGATAGACGGGGCAGGGACAGACAGCCCCTGCCAGACGTGGAACAAATAGCAATTATAGGAGTTGTTGGGGGTGGAGGAACTAGAGTAAATGGTCCCCACGATGATGCCCTTAGAGGAAATAGACTTTGGGCTCTCAACACCAAAACGCAAGCTTTTTATTTGATAAATATTGAATGAAGAAGAAAGGAGGAAATTAAAAATAATGCTGAAAAGGAATGCTGATGCGTTTGCCTAGATCGAATAGGATATGCTAGGGGTAGATCTTGAGGTGACGTACCATAAATTGAATGTGATGAGGAAGCGATACCCGTAAGGCAGAAGCTACAGAGGTAGGCTCTAGAAAAGAACGGAGCTATAAATGACGAGATCGATAGATTGCTAGGAGTGGGGTACATAAGGGAAGTCTCACTACTAGAAAAGTAGGCTTTTACTGTAGTCATTTACGGTGGGTATTTGAAAATAAGGTAAAAGATCAAAATCTGCAGCGGGCTACCACGCCCGCAGTAAAAAGCTATTACATCTATGACGGTTTTAAAGAACCGCAGTAGAAGCTAATCATAAAACTCATTTCCTTTCTCATTTTCTCTGTCTCTATCATGTCCTGCTCCTAGCTCTCTCAATCTATAATTTCCCAATCTCTCAATCTCTATCTCTAAATCCCTAATTTCCTAATCTCTCTCTAGCTCTCTCCGTCTCGTCTCCTCAAGCCCTTCTATCTCTAAATCCCTAATTTCCCAATCTTGTCTCCATCTCTCTCTTCCATTCAATCTATAGCCAAGTTGGAGAAGCTGTGCGTAGAGGTTCAGTAGCATTTGTAGCTCTTTCCAGTAGCGATATCAGCATCATTTCTTCAAGTAAAGGTTTTTTTCATTTGTTTATTCCATTTCCCCATACACCTAAAGCCCCGAAATCGCTTTGCTTTCCACAAATCACCAAAGCTTCAATTCCTTCCCATTCGGCTTACCACCTTCAGAGGTGTTAACAGCGCTGGAATTTGGTAGGAAGATAATCATCTGGCGAGCAGCCTCTTCAGCTCACGTAGCGCCAAAAATTTCATTTTTTTCTTCTCTTCCATCGTGATTGGTTATTGAGTTTCTTCTCTTCTCAGGTACGAAGGTCTATTGCCTGTTCCTTGAAATTTTAGGTATTAAGGCCTGTGTTGAGACATTGGGTTAAAGCTAAATCATTTTATGCGTGGATTTTCTCCAACTTAGTTCGATAGTTCTGATTGCAATTGGTTGGGGTGAGGGTATTTTCACCGATTTCAAAACTTCTATAAATCAATGGTTTTATATGTATTTGGTTTATTCTCCATTAATAGAAATTAAGATTGATTTCTTCTCCTTTCTATTTTTGAAAATGAGATTGTGTTCACTTTGCTAAATCACTTATATCTGCTCCAATTGCGTAAGGGTTGAGCTAGCCCGAATAAGAGAGATTAGTATCCGAAAGAAAAAGTCTAACTATAGTTTTCACTTTTTATAACTTTAGACCGTAGTTAATGATTTTCATGTTGGAACATGATCTGTTCGCCCATTATGTGCTCTCTTTTCCAGTTCTTCTAGTCTCTGCTTAACTCATTTTTGTGCTCACATTTAATAAGTTTCTAGTTTTGAACCCTCACCAACTGTTTATGAGATTAAGTGCATGCTGAATTGAGATTGCTATATATTTAAAATCGAAAGCCATTCTCATAGATTTGTTTAGCTCTTTGAATTGATGAACACTTAAAAAGTTAATTATTTAAGAATTATCTTTTGTTATAGATTTTAAATGTAAGAGAAGGATAGGTTTTCAGAATCTGATTTTTTTGAAAATAAATTTATGAGTGAATCAAGTATCAGAATTATCTTTCCAAACTAATATAAATAAAAAGAACTTTAAATAAAAAATATATTTTTTTCAGTTAACAACATTGATCGTGTTATTTTATATTCTCAATTTTTCTCCATCCACTGTCTTAATCAAAGTTTTGTTTTCATAACCATCCATAATATTGATATGCCAATATTTGATTAGTTAAGACTCACTAAATCAGCAAAGTGGCCTAATGATTGAGTCTGTCCAATATATATTTTGCTCAAATGAAGAGGGATACATTCAATATCAACGCAAAACACTTTTCTAGTCTATCTACCTTCTCTTTTTTCTCTTTTCTATAATTCAATGGTTTTATATGTATTTGGTTTATGATCCATTAATAGAAATTAAGATTTATTTCTTCTCCTTTCTATTTTTGAAAATGAGATTGTGTTCACCTTGCTAAATCACTTATACCTTTGTCATGCTGGAGTGATATGTGTTTCTCTCTCCACTTATGTTTCATCCGTAGTTGCCTATTGATGCCATGGTTTGTAATGAATTTCTGCACAAAGTTTATGAAATTGAATGAGCGTTAGTTTGGAAACACCACGTTGATAGAAGGGCATTTTTTTTTTGTCGAAGGTACGAGCTCTGGAAACACTTCACCACCAGCCTGTTTGCTTTCGATTGTTGGACAGGTAAATTGATCTAAATTCTTATATAATAGTTTGGATTTAATCGGTATGAGATAGTATGATCTATATGCCTTTGATTGTGCAAAATGAAGCATTTATTATCTTTAACAAAAGTTGTGATTGATTCATTTTTTGAGATTAGTAGTTTAAAATATTTACTTGCTTGTTAAATATGATGAGACAGATAATTATGGGAACTTCTATTTCATGCTGCTACCCTTAATAACTTAAATTTAAGACAAAAGCTTTTTTATGTTATTTTTTAATAATTAGGTATTTTGCTACTTCTACATTTGATTGATGAGATAGGCAACTTAGTCCTCTATCTACATAAAAAAACACCTATAAATACAATTTAAATTGAAGAAACACAGTAGTAGAAAAAAAAAACATAGAAACCAAAAATTGTCATGTATAAAATAATCCCAGCAATTATACTAGTCCATTAAACTCAATCTCACAAAAACCGTCCACTAATGGAATGAGCCCACTAAACCCCAGCCCACAAAACAATCCTACCAATGAAAGCAACCACACCAAACCTATTTAAAGGAGAGATGAATATATGCTGAAAATGCCAACTCACTTCCTAACCTAATTAACTTGTTAAATAAGTTTAATTTCAACTTACTACTTAAACAACTTATTTACATAAATTATATTTATTTTATTGAAGGAAAGTAGACATGGACAAGAGTTGGATTGACTTAGGAGACAAACTTTTCAAGCCATATCTGGAAGGGGTGAATGCATTTCTAGATTTTGCATCTGAGAACGTAGTTGGTGGTACTAAAATTTACTGTCCATGTAAGAAGTGTTACAATCGGTATCTTATGAGTAAGGACATAGTGAAAGACCATTTAATATTCAATGGTTTTCTACCTAAGTACAAAAAGTGGACATTACATGGTGAGCCGAATACGCCTATAGAGTCTAATCAAAATTCTGAGACTCAGCATTCAGAGTTTGGTTGTGATTCTATGGGTGATGATATGGTCGGAATGATACATGATGCCATGGGAATTCCAAATATGGATTTCGGTGAAAGTAGTAGTACTCCATTGCATAATGATGTGGGTGTAGACTTGAACAAGGCATCAAAAGACTTCCTTAAATTACTTCAAGATGCAAACTGTCCTTTGTATCCAGGATGTGAAAAGTTTACATCACTTTCATTTGTTGTTCGTCTCTTGAATATGAAAATGTTATGCGGATGGACAGACACTTCAATGACTATACTGTTAAAATTTTTGAAAGAAGTCTTTCCCCAAGAAGCAAAAATTCCTCCCTCTTACTATGAGGCTAAAAAAATAACTATGAAATTAGGATTTACATACAAGACTTGGGATGTATGTCCTAATAACTATATGTTATTTAGAAATGAGCATGAGAATCTTCATAGTTGTGCAGTTTGATGAGCCAAATAATGCATCAACTTCTGAGGTAAAAATAGAAGTAAAAACAAGTACGTTACTTTCCCTTAGTTCCAAGATTACAGAGATTGTTCATGTCTTAAAAAACTGCTTCTTTTATATGATGGCATGCAGAGGATCGCATAAATGATGGTGTGTTAAGACATCCTGCTAATAGTCCTGCTTGGAAAGTCTTTGATGAAAAATATCCAAACTTTGCAGTTGAATGTCGTAATGTGAGGCTTGGATTGGCTGCTGATGGTTTCAATCCTTTTAGGACTATGTCTATAGCTCATAGTACATGGCCTGTGGTATTCATACCTTATAATTTGCTGCCATGGTTGTGTATGAAACAATCATTCTTCATGTTGTCTGGGCTTATTGATGGCCCGAAAGGTCCTGGAAATAAAATTGATGTTTACTTACAACCAGTGATTGAAGAATTGAAAGATTTGTGGAATGAAGGTGTGGTTACTTATGATGCATCACGTCAACAGATGTTTAAGTTACATGCAGCTTTGTTGTGGACTATTAATGACTTTCCAGCATATGCTAAATTGTCGGGTTGGAGTACCAAAGGGGAGAAAGCTTGCCCTTCTTATTCTACGAATACAACATTGCAATGGTTACATCATGGTAGGAAGTTTTGTTATTTGGGTCATTGTCGATTTCTACCCTTTTCTCATAGATTTCGAAAAGATAAAGTGTCTTTTAATGGCAAAAGGGAATTTTTACCTCCTTCTATTCAGATGATTGGATTTGATGTGAAACAACAAGTGCAAAGTGTACTTACTAAGTATAGAATGGAAGATCTTCATAAAAGAGAGAGGAAAGATTTTGAGATGATGAATTATGGAAGCATTTGGAAGAAGAAGAGCATTTTCTTTGAACTACCATATTGGGAGCATAATTTACTTCGACATAATCTTGATGTCATGCATGTTGAGAAGAATGTTTGCGATAATATCCTTTGGACATTGTTAGAGTATCCTAAAAAGTCTAAAGATAATTTAAAGGCTCAACATGATTTGCATCAAATGGGAATAAGGAAACCATTACATCCGCAAGAAAGGGGAAAGCATAAAGCGTATTTGCCTCCTGCATGCTTCTCAATGAACAAAGAAAACAAAGTAGTATTCTTAAATGTGTTAAAGAGAGTGAAGGTGCCAGATGGTTACGCATCAAATATTTCTCGACGTGTGCACATTAGAGAGCGCAGCATTTGGGGCCTCAAAAGTCATGATAATCACATATTGATACAATAATTACTTCCTCTTGCAGCTCGTAGAGCATTACCTAAAAATGTTGTTGAAATGTTGATTGAGCTTGCTAACTTTTTTAGGCAATTGTGCTCTAAAGTGAATACACGGGAAGACTTAAAGAATATTCAAATCGAGTGGTTGTAACCTTATGCCTTTTGGAGAAAATTTTTCCACCTTCATTCTTTGATGTGATGGAACATTTGCCAATGCATCTTGCTGAAGAGACTTTGATTGGTGGACCTGTACAATTCCGTTGGATGTATCCCATTGAGAGGTATTAAATTTTATGTATAATGTGTTTTATTTACATATTATACATGAAAGAATTACACTTATTTTGAATTCTTAAAATTATAGGTACTTGTTAACTTTGAAGAATTATGTTAGAAATCGTGCACATCCTGAGGCTTCTATTGCTAAAGGATACGTGATGGAGGAGTGCACTAATTTTTGTTCACGATATCTTGATGAAGTGGAAACCAAAACTAATTGAGCACCTAGGAACAAAGACGGTACCTTAAAAAAAGGTGGAAATTTAACTTTGACAACGTTACCTGGATACAAGCACATAGATATGTGCTTGTAAATACTACAATAGTTGATCCATTCCGAGAGTAAACCGTTCACAATTTTATTGACATACGTTCATCTATTATTCATTGAGTATCCATTTGGTTGGTATTTCTTATAACTCATATTTATTTCATCATTTTCATTTATAAAGGGAGCATATCAACATACTCTCTCAACCACATCCTCGCGCTTCAAGTCATCAAATTCAGAAAGAGCATAACTTAAAATTTCATAAGTGGTTCAAAAGCCATGTAAGCTATGTTACCTTTATTAAATCTTCAACCTCATACTAAATATGAGTTATAACACTAGTGGGTTTTTATAGGTGGAAGCTTTGCAACAAACCCCATATGTGACATTATCTGAAGAAATTGTCCACTTAGCTAATGGCCCAAAAACAATTGCACGACATTTCAAATCTTATGTTGTTAATGGTTTCAAATTTTGGACCAAAGATATTGACAACAATAGAACCTCCCAAAATTCTAGTGTTATGTTAAAGGCTGATACACTGAACCGCTGTAAATAAATCCATTTCGTTGTGAGACCACACCATAACCATTTACGGCGGTTAACAATCTTTTATAGCGGGCCATAAAACTGCCATAAATAAATTAGACCACAACAAAACCATTTACGGTGGGCGAGGAGACCGTGGTTAACAATCTTTTACAGTGGGCTAGAAAACCGCCGTAAATAAATTAGACCACACCACAACCATTTACAAAGGGTCAGTAGACCGCGGTTAACAAACTTTTACGACGGGCTAAAACTGTTGTAAAAAGTCGAAATGCCTTTTACGGTGCCACTTTATACGGTGTGCTAAAACTACCGTTGGACCGTCGTAAAAGACCTTTTACTGCGGTTTTTGCCTGCCATAAAAGGTGGGTTTTCTTGTAGTGTCTCCAACCTGGAGTCATTATCGAATGTGATGGTAGTCCCTAAGAAGAATGGAAAATGGCATACCTGTGTGGACTTGTGCTACAAGTTTATGCCCTTTGGGCTCAGGAATGCAAGGATGACTTACCAGAGGATAGTGGCAAGGGTGTTCCATGCAAGGTGGTTAAGAGTAAGAGGGTAGAAGATCGCTTATGGAACTTACAAACCGTATGCAACATGTGTCGCAAGTACGAAATTAAGCTAAACTCGGACAAATGTATCTTTGGGGTCTCCTCAAGGAATTTCTTCGGCCATACAGTTAGTAAGAAAGGATAGAGATATGAATGGGGCTTTCATCCCACCAGAGTGTTTGCGACCACGACACTATATTAAAGCCTCTTTTGAGACTTAAGGGAACACAAACAAGCCATGGGCTTGTTTGAAGAATGGAGTCGCCACCCAATTCTTCAAGTGGGAATGAATGGGAGCAATCTGATCCCTCGCTTTAGGACTAAAACTACCCTCATGCCTTTAGATATGGGTTCAAAAAGTTAGGTACGAGTTACTCGACCTACCCAGATCAAGATTCGGCCTCCACTAGGGAATAACAAATAGGAATAGCTCGTGTTATTACTTAGTCTATTTAAGTGGTTGATTTTATTCACAAATTCCATTTATATCTTCTTTAAGACATGTGAGGTGATTATTCAATCAATTGCAATTATAAAGACATCCATAGAAAGAGGGAGGAGAATACATTATATCGCCTTCAGACATGGGGGAAGGGAAAGAGGATTTCCTCGCTTTGTGTTGACCCAGGTATGGCAACCCAAGAGGGGGGTGAATTGGGTTTTTATTTATCAAAACGGATTTGTAAAACTTTTCTTTGAAGATCAAAATTATTTAACTCTTTCTTTGAGAATGAAGGTGAAGAAGATGATATTAGAAGTTATCAAATATGTAATCAAGAGAATAATAATAATGAACAATCGCAAGTGCAAGTAAATGTAAAGAGCATAGGGATAGAGAGAGTGCAAACTCAATTTACGTGGTTCGGCAAACCTTGCCTACGTCCACGGGCTCCTAGCTCCACGAGCTAAGCTTTCCACTAAGTTGTAGAAATCTTTACAACTTGCTTGATGAACAACCTCACCAAGACTTTTTCCTTCAACCCTTGATAACACCACACAAGAGTTCTTCTTGATGAACAACCTCACCAAGGCAACTTCCTTCAACCCTTGATAACACCACACCAAGAGTTCTTCTTGATGAACAACCTCACCAAGGCAACTTACTTCAACCCTTGATAACACCACACCAAGAGTTCTTCTTGATGAACAACCTCACCAAGGCAACTTCCTTCAACTCTTGATAACACACAACAAGAGTTCTCTCAAGGATAACTATTATCCTTTACAATAATATCTCACTTTCACCACAATACAAGAACAAAGATAATTTTTACAACAAAAGTATAACTCTCTTCAAAGAGTAGATAAATAATATAAAAGCTCTCTAGACTTGATTTTCTCTTGCTTTTTTTGCTTGATAAAATGCTTCTCTTGCACTTGTTGAATGCATGGGAGAATGGCTCCTTTTATAGGCAAATGAGATGAACTTAATCAAGTGAAGACACCATCTCCAAATTTTCTGCCCACCATAAAAACCGTAATTTGTCTGCCATTTTTGTCAATGTTCCGTTTGAAATTTGAAAATCTGTAAAACATAAAAGATCTGCACATTGAATAAGCTTTCCAACGCATCAAGCACCAAGTCATTTGGATATCTGTAGCTCAAGATATGGCCAAAACACCATTCGGTGCTCATGTGACTTGATTTTTCCTCCATGTGTCAGTCCACCGAATTGAATGATAATTCTGTCAGCCTTCCGTTTGAAATTTGAATTTCTTCAAAACATAAAAGATATTCATATTTGAATAAGCTTTCCAAAACATTAAGAATCAAAGCAATTGGATATCTCTATCTTAAGATATGGCCAAAACACCATTCGGTGCTTATGTGAGTTGATTTTTCTTCTCTGTGTCAGTCCACCAAATTGCATGTCAATTATGTCGGCCTTCTGATTGAAATTTGAATTTTTTCAAAACATATGGAATGTTCCTCATTAAGTCATCTTTCCAATGCCATAAGAATCAAGTCATTTTGATTTTTCTAGCTCAAGATGTGTCCAAAGGAGTATTCGGTACTCATGTCAGCTGCTTCCATTTGTCTTTCAACTTGCATGATGATTTGGACAACCTTGCACTTGAAATTTGAATTTCATTAAAACATATGAAATGTTATAAATTGAGTAAGCTTTCCAAAGGCTCAAGAATCACGTCATGTGGATATTTGTAGAGATATATATGACCAATTGATTGAACATTGTTCATGTGTCACATTCCTTGAGTCAATCCTTGTTCTTAAACTTTGGTGCCTTTAACATGTAGTCTTCTCTTAGCTTCAACACTTCATTTTAATAAGCCTCTTCTTGATTTTAAAATTATTTTAATGATCTTACTCTTGCACATAAATAAACATGTTAGTAAATCTCAATTAATCAATGTGTATTGTTATCATCAAAATTATCATGTAGCCTTAGGGCTAACAATCTCCCCCTTTTGATGATGACAAACCATTGATTGCTTTCAAATAATATTTAAAATAAAGAATGAAAATAAAATCAAGAATAAACAAAAAAAAAAATGGCACTTGTTATGAATATAAGCAATCCAACTATTTCTCCCCCTTTTGTTATCATCAAAAAGATGTAATCAAATTAACTACTCCCCCTAAATATATTCTCCCCTTAACATATGCTACCATTCAAAGATTATCATATAAAAACAAAATTAAGACATATCCAACATGCCTAATTCTCTTCTAATTATGCAAAATCTATCTTGACTAAGGGGTTTATTTGTTGAAAAAAAAAATTTGTTTAAAAAAGTTCTCACTTGTTTTTCAAATTGACAAGCATCACAAATCTTGTTATTTTCAAATTTTATTTTTGGAAGACCATCAACAAAATCATTTTTAGAAATTTTTGAAATTGTGTCCATGCTAGCATGACCTAACCTTCTATGCCATAACCAAGTATAATGATTAACAATGAAACAATTTTCTACATGATCATTAACATCAATATCAATTGTATATTACCAACAAATAATGTTTTATTATTACTAACATCCTTAATCACACATCTATTAGGCTCAAAAGCAACAAAATACCCTTTATCACACAATTGACTAATGCTAATCAAATCATGTTTTAAACCATTACCAAGCAAAATATTTTCAATAATAAGTGAAGAAGGGTTACCAATATCACCATGTTCGATTACCTTTCCTTTGGCATTATCACCGAAGGTCACATATCCTCCTTTCTTCATGATTAATCTTGAGAACTTGGAGGCATCTCCGGTCATATGCCTTGAGCATCCACTATCTAAGTACCACTGGTGTTTGCCACTTTGTCTCTACAATCAACATTTAAGGAGTAACTTTTTGGTACCCAAAAGTTCTTGGGTCCTTGGGGGTTAGTTATGGTACTTTTTGGAACCCATATTTGTTTTAGATTAGGATTTTTTCTAATATAGCAAGAATACACTTTATGTCTTTTACTTCCACAATAAGTACATGAATGATTAGGATTATTCCAAAAAGATGCATGAGCAAAATAATTTTTAAAATACTTTTGATTTTTATGAGTTTTATATCCTAAGCCTCTTTTATCAAAAACGCACCTTTGGTTTTGTAACATAGAGTTCAATTTTTTTGTGCTTTTTGTAAAACTATCAACAATATTTCTTAAGTCATTATTTTCCTTTTTCAAAATAGCATTTTGTTTATCCAATTTATCAAAATCCTTTTGTTTTAAAATGTCATTTTCAGTTTTTAATAAATGTATTTGACTTTCCAAACTTTCAAAATCTTTTTGCTTTAAGATTTCATTTTCATTTTCTAAAGCTTCATTTATTTCTACCACCTCTTCTAATTGAGATAACATGATTTTTGACTTCTTTTTGAAAGCATTAATTTTTGAATTTTGCTTATCAACTTGCACATGTAAATTTTGGAATGCTTCAAGTAATTCATCATATGAAAGTTTAGGATCATAGTTTAGAATACTTACCTCATCTTCACTTAAAGCCATGAAGCACATGTTTGCCACTTCGCAATCTTCTTCTTCGGTGGAGCTAGCTTCACTATCATCCCAATTTGTGGCTTTCATTGCTTTGGATTTCTTGTTTTGACTCTTGAAGTAAGGACAATCCATCTTTACATGTCCCGGTTTCTTGCACTCATAGCAAATGACTTGATCATTTTTCTTATCTTGCTTTGAGCTTTGCCCTTTGTACTCCCTTCTAGAATTCTTCTTGAATCCTTGGTTTCTTCTAATCATCCTTTTTAGCTTTCTTGTGATGAATGCAAGATCTTCATCATCTCCTTCATCATCGGACTCATCATCTTCTTTTGTTGAAGATTTGAAAGCAATATTTTTCTTTTTCTTGAAATCTTCTTCATTCTCCTTCAAGGTGATTTCATGAGTCATGAGAGAACCCATAAGTTCTTCTAATGGTAGTTTGGTGAGGTCCTTTGCTTCTTGAATTGCCGTCACCTTTGGCTCCCAAGATTTTGGTAGACACCTAAGAATCTTTCTCACCATTTCAACATTAGAATAAGATTTACCAAGAGATTTCAAACTATTAATAATATCCGTAAATCTAGTAAACATTTCAGAAATTGATTCATCCGATTTCATCTTAAAAAGCTCATAACTATGAACTAGCATACTAATTTTGGATTCTTTAACTTGACTAGTTCCTTCATGAGTTACTTCAAGTGTGTGCCATATTTCTTGTGCCGTAGAACAAGTAGATATTCTATTAAACTCATTTCTATCTAGAGCACAATATAACACATTCATAGCTTTAGCATTCAAACTCAATTTCTTTTTATCATCTTCACTAAACTCTTTAGGTTCTTTAAGCATGCATTCCCCATTTTCAATTTTGGTAGGAACAAAAGGTCCTTCCAAAACAATAGACCACAAATCATAATCAAAAGATTTCAAGAAAATACTCATTCTAGTTTTCCAATAAGAGTAATCACTTCCATTAAAAAATGGAGGTCTAGAGATAGAAAGTCCCTCAACATATGAAGTTGAATTAAAAGTTGTCATAGCTCAAAAATCGATTAAGATTTAAAAAATTGAGCAACCTTGCTCTGATACCACTTGTTGACCCAGGTATGGCAACCCAAGAGGGGGGGTGAATTGGGTTTTTATTTATCAAAACGGATTAGAAAACTTTTCTTGAAAGATCAAAATTATTTAACTCTTTCTTTGAGAATGAAGGTGAAGAAGATGAAAATAGAAGTTATCAATATGTAACAAGAGAATAATAATAATGAACAATCGCAAGTGCAAGTAAATGTAAAGAGCATAGGGATAGAGAGAGTGCAAACTCAATTTACGTGGTTCGGCAAACCTTGCCTACGTCCACGGGCTCCTAGCTCCACGAGCTAAGCTTTCCACTAAGTTGTAGAAATCTTTACAACTTGCTTGATGAACAACCTCACCAAGACTTTTTCTTTCAACTCTTGATAACACCACACCAAGAGTTCTTCTTGATGAACAACCTCACCAAGGCAACTTCCTTCAACTCTTGATAACACCACACCAAGAGTTCTTCTTGATGAACAACCTCACCAAGGCAACTTCCTTCAACTCTTGATAACACCACACCAAGAGTTCTTCTTGATGAACAACCTCACCAAGGCAACTCCCTTCAACTCTTGATAACACACAACAAGAGTTCTCTCAAGGATAACTATTATCCTTTACAAGAATATCTCACTCTCACCACAATACAAGAACAAAGATAATTTTTACAACAAAAGTATAACTCTCTTCAAAGAGTAGATAAAGAATATAAAAGCTCTCTAGACTTGATATTTCTCTTGTTTGTTGCTTGAAGCTTCTTGTTGAATGCATGGGAGAAGGGCTCCTTTTATAGGCAAATGAGATGAACTTAATCAAGTGAAGACACCATCTTCAAATTTTCTGCCCACTATAAAAACCGTAATCTTGTCTGCCATTTTTGTCAATGTTCCGTTTGAAATTTGAAAATCTGTAAAACATAAAAGATCTGCACATTTGAATAAGCTTTCCAACGCATTAAGAAACCAGTCATTTGGATATCTGTAGCTCAAGATATGGCCAAAATACCATTCAGGTGCTCAAGTGACTTGATTTTTCTTCCATGTGTCTGTCCACTGACTTGAATGATAATTCTGTCAGCCTTCCATTTGAAATTTGAATTTCTTCAAAACATAAAAGATCTTCATATTTGAATAAGCTTTCCAAAACATTAAGAATCAAAGCAATTGGATATCTCTATCTTAAGATATGGCTAAACCACCATTCGGTGCTTATGTGAGTTGATTTTTCTTCTCTGTGTCAGTCCACCGAATTGCATGTCAATTATGTCGGCCTTCTAATTGAAATTTGAATTTTTTCAAAACATATGAAATGTTCCTCATTAAGTCGTCTTTCCAATGCCACAAGAATCAAGTCATTTTGATTTTTCTAGCTCAAGATATGTCCAAAGGAGTATTCGGTGCTCATGTCAGCTGCTTCCATTTGTCTTTCAACTTGCATGATGATTTGGACATCTTGCACTTAAAATTTGAATTTCATTAAAACATATGAAATGTTATAAATTGAGTAAGCTTTCCAAAGGCTCAAGAATCACATCATTTGGATATTTATAGAGATATATATGACCAATTGATTGAACATTGCTCATGTGTCACATTCCTTGAGTCAATCCTTGTTCTTAAGCTTTGGTGCCTTTAACATGTAGTCTTCTCCTTAGCTTCAACACTTCATTTTAATAAGCCTCTTCTTGATTTTAAAATTATTTCAATGATCTTACTCTTGCACATAAATAAACATGTTAGTAAATCTCAATTAATCAATGTGTATTGTTATCATCAAAATTATCATGTAGCCTTAGGGCTAACACTTTGTTCTTCAACAATAAAATAAATTCTATTTCTAACACTTCATATATCATTCATTCATTAATATGAATTATAGCATAGTCATGTAAATTACATCTTCAATATAATCAATCAATGCAAGATTCGATAAATAAGGAATTCCTCACCATCATATGTGAGTTTATTCCATGTTTATCAAACCTTTACATGTATATTCATACATACATCTATCATTCTTAGTGATGGTCTCCCACCGTCAATGTGAGTCCACTAGAACTTCATGGCATTATTCTAATCATAGTGTATCCATGGTACATGCATACATTTATAAATCAATTAAACAAGGTCATAATCTAGAATCATGACACTTCCACCTTGATTTGATAATTCTATCATGGCATTCTACCAATTGCTCTTCAAACATAATTCATATCAATTTATTAAAAATCATGGCATTTCTAGCCTGAATATGGCATTTCTAGCCTAATCATGGTAATCATGGCATATTCTAGCCTAATTCAAGCAATCAACATCAATCATAGCATTCAAGAGCAAAATGGTAATTCTTACCTATTTTATGCTATTTCCTAGCATTCATCAAAGCAAATATAAGTCTTCCTCAGCATGATTCTCATCATGTACTCCTAAGCATGATTCTAAGCATGTGCTCCTAAGTATATTTCTATGCATTTGCAAAGAAAATTAAATTTCTAAACATGTTTCTAGATAAATGAGGGATAACGGACTTACCTCGACACGCTTATCCATCTCGCAAAACAAATAAGGGTTTGAACAATTCATAATAACCCTTGCATGCTTCTAAGCATAAAAATAAATCCTAAACATGCTTAATTTTAAGCAAGAAAAATAAAGAAGAAAACATGAGGGAGAAGAGAAAACTGCTCTCAGGATATACCTTTTTCAGGTTTAGAGCAAGATAAAACATCCAAAAATATTAGACTAGAAAGGACTCCTTGGAATTCTTACAAGTGTGTCCTAGAGGGGGAGAGAGAGAGGATTTCTAGATGCCTTGAGAAGTGTGCCCAAGGTATGTTTATATAGGCTTTCATTGGAGTGAAAAAGTGATAAAAAACAAATGTGGGATTCGGATAAACAGTAATGTGTGAACAATAACACGTGAACAATGTATTCCTATTTAGCCCTTCCTATGTTATAATTTTGCAATGCAGTCCTTCTGACATTTGTCTATTCAATCGCTTATAACTTTTCGAGTTCAACTCTGATTCATAATCAATAAATTTTTATGAAAATTAGATATTCGTAGCCTCGTAATGGTATACGACTCATCATCAGATTCCTCCAGGATTAATTTTTGTGATTTTTTTAAGTTATATATTAGTTTTCGAGACCTTTCACCAACTCCCTCTCACCTTTCCTTTCTTGACCTCTAAGGGCATTCTGGTCATTTTCTTTGCTCAATATTCATCTTTATTCCTTCATCAAGCCTAAAAAATTTAGTGTCTAAAAGAGGCTCCTCGATGACAAATACAGGCCTTAATGGAAACTATAGAGCTGATAGATATGAGGAAGGTTCAGACACTAATGGGAAGAGTGGTTGTCCTTAGCCGCTTCATGTCAAAATAGTCTAACAAATACCGGCTTTCCCTTCCAAGCAATTAGAGGTGGGTTCGGGCCAGGGTGGAGGCGGGGATGCCATGGCTATCCCCATCCACAATTTGAAAATTCATCCCCATCCCCATCCCTGATTTTTTAAATCATTACTCTCCCCAATCCACCCCAAGCTACATATAATAATTTCATTTTTTTATTGAATTATATTTTAGCATTTTTTCCAACATTGCAACCACAAGTATTAACAATTTATCAACTTTTGATTAACTTCACTTTCAAGCATCTAAAATAGAGCAATACTGATTTTCTAATTTTTTTTTATAATCAATCTATTAATCCAATTGACCTAAAATTTTATAAAAACATCGTAAACACCTTTATCCTTAAGCTTGTCAAATCTAAAAATTTTTTGAATAAAAAAAGTATTTTAAAATAATTTATATTTTGGGGTCTAGCAGTTCTATCAAAAGCTTTTAGGACTGACCTCTCTTCATTTGTAAATACATAAAAAAATCCCAGTTAAGTTATAAAATTACAAAAATTTGTAGGATCAAACTAGACTCAAAGACAAAAATATATACCAAATTTCAGAATTTTTTGATATCTCTAGGTAGCTCAAATAAGTTTTGAAAGATTGATCTCCTCCAAAAACTAAAAATCCCAAAGTTGCAGAGTCATTTTAAAAAATTCATAAAAATCAAATCCTCAACATTTTTCTGTGAAAAAAATTTTAAAAAAACCTTTGAGATGTCTATTTTAACATATATAAATTTGAAAAGCAAAATAAAATTAAAATTATTAAATAAATTTTTACAATCCTTTACTATCCTCTAGAAATAAAGTTGATGTGTTTTTCTTTTATAAATCCTACACACACACACACACACACACATATTCGGGGACCGGGTCGGGTTGGGGAACACAATCCCCATCCCTATTTAATTTCGGAGAAAATTTTCATCCCCATCCTACCCTGTTCCCCGTTTGTTAACGGGCTGGGGAGTTGCCGGGGCCCATCAACATGGGGATTTGTCCCAGTTCTACAAGCAATCGAGAGAGGTAGAGGGATAAGGTGGAAAACAGAGCAGGCAGACACACTTTAGGAGCTGAAGAAATATTTGAGACAAATTCCAACCCTCTCTGCACATGTTTTAGGAGAAATTCTACACTTGCATTTGGCGATCTTAGCTATAGCTATAAGTAGTGCCCTATTGAAGGAGGAGGAAGGGGTGCAAAAGCCAGTGGCATTTGCTAGTAAGACACTTAATAGCGTGGAGACTAGATACACAATAGCAAAGAAGTTGATCTTGGCTTTGATGCATGCAAAGACACCGTTATTGCATTACTTTGAGACTCACCCCATCCATGTCCTAACCACTTATCCCTTGAAGGCGATACCAGCAAGTCAAACTTGACAAGCAAAATGACCAAGTGGGCTATGAGCTTGAGTACTATAGACATCACTTTCCACCCCAAGACAGCAAGAAAAAGATAGGTCCTGGCTGATTTCTTTCTTGAATGTGAACCTAGCATTGAGAACATCACACTGAAGGGACCTAGAGACAAGGAGAAACCATAGCAAATGCACGCTAAGGGATCTCTAAACATGGCGGGGGCGAGAGCAAGAGCAGGGGTCCATCTTTGAACACCAGAGGGCCTGATCCTACAAAAGGCAGTGAGGGTCAAGTTCCTGGTCTCTAACAATGAGGCTAAGTATGAAGCTTTGATCTTAGGATTACAAACAGTGAGAAATCTAAGGGTGAAACAATTAGATATACTGTACAATTTCCAACTAGTTGCTAGCAGTGGGAAAAGGGGTGTAAGGCTAGAGATGAGACGATGGCAGCGTATTTCGGTGAAGCAAAGTCCTTAGCTGGACATTTTAAGAAAGTGAGTATCAAGAAGGTGCCAAGAGCCGACAATCAAAATGCAGAAGGCCTTGCTTACCAAGCTTTGACACTAGTAGACGGGATTTTATAGGTCGAATTAAAAGTCCTAGACTAGCCTATCATCGAGACAGAGGGCATCAGTGGCCAAGGGTACATACCTTACCAGAACAGAGAGGGTGGATGAAAGAGATAGTCGACTAACTTAGGGACAGGATCACTCTAGTCAATAGAAAAGAGGTAAGGCGCCTACTGATGAAATCAACCAGGTATTGCTTGATAAATAGAGAGTTGTAGAAGAAGTCCTTTTCCGGGCCTTACCTGAAATGTCTATCACAAGAGAAGTCTAGTGCAATATTGCAAAAGGTATTTGGGGGAAGCTGTGGGAACCACCCTGGGTATATATCCTTGCCCACTGGTTAATGGGAAAAGGTTACTACTGGCCATCACTCCTTACTGACTCAAAAGTCTACACACGAAAATGTGCCAAATGTTGAAAGCACGCTATATGATTCACCAACCGGCCAACCCTTTGCACTGTATATCTAGCCCCTGGCCTTTCATTCAATAGAGATTAGATATCGTGGGGTCCTTGCCTAAGGCAGCAGGGAGGAACCAACATGTACTTGTGGCAAAGAACTATTTTAGAAAGTGGGTAGAGGTAAAAGTTTGCAAGATAGTAACATCCTCTGATATAAAAAAGTTCATCTGGGAGAAAATCGTTTGTAGATTCAGTTTACGGCAAGCTATTATCTCAGACAACGGGAAACAGTTCGACAACAAGATAATAAGAGATTTCTATTGCGAAAAAAGGATTGAATATGACTTCTCCTCTAGAAGTTTCCCCCAACGGAATGGACGGGTAGAGATCACCAACAAAACCATCATCAATTGCCTAAAAAGAAATCAGATGAAAGGAAAGGTAGATGATGAACACTTAAATATGCATGTTTAATAAGAGTTTAGTTCATCATATTGCATTAATAGTGTCATTAAATTCCTCAACTTAAGCATATTTGTAGCATTTGCATCTTTGGAATTAATTTCTCTTAATTTTGGTTTTGTTGCAGGTTCGGTAAAATGGGCATAACTTTCTATTTATAGATCAGAAAGGTTCAAATCTTAATGTTTTGCAAAGCTGATTCAATTACCTACAAGATTACATTTCACAAGTATCATCAAATTCGGGCTCTTAGTGGACCAAAATTGGGCTTGAAGTGAACCCATCTACAGTCTCGGCCCAGTCTGACCAGGCCTCTGTATTTGGACCGTATCTCTCAAAATACACATCCAAATTGTGCAAATCAATATGTTATAGAAAGCTGAGAGAAATATCTACAACTTTCCTGAAGACATGTGATTAAAATTCTTAATATTTCAATGTCAAAATTGATGGTCAAAATCGGTGCCTAATAATCCCAATTGTCAAAGATATTTACAACTAATATTTGACAATTATGCCCTTGTAATTTGACAAGTTTGCCCCTGTAATTTGACAAGTTTGCCCCTAGATGTATCTATAAATAGAGGTGCCTTGTGACCCATTAGGGCATCTTGGCCTTGGCTGGAACATTTTGGCTTTGGCTAGGATCTTGTATTGTGTTTTGTGTGTTTATGTTATTAATGAATTTCCTTTTTCTTGCATTTTATTTTCTTTCTATTATAATGTTCTTCTAATTTCTCTTTTGCTAAGGTGAAAGGGTGAAACCCTTGATATGAGAATAAGGATTCTCTAACCCTTAATATGTGCTTAATAATCTTAATCTTATGATGTTTATTCAATATGATTTATATTTAATTTCTTAATCAATCTTGACACCACTCGTAAGGTGGAGGTCTTGATCCATTGTCGACAATCCTTGGCACATCAAATGCTTGGATCCTTTCTAGATGATGTATGGTTCTTCCTTACCGACACGAATCTAGTTAGGAACCTTGATTTGTTGTAGACATATGGTGATTGGCACATTGGATGCTTGAACCCATTTACAATAAGTGGTATAAATATTGGTAATGAAACAAATATAATTCATATAACTAAAATGGGTTAATTATCCTTATTTGAAATATCAAGGGCGGATCCCCTAACCTTAGCCTTCATTGTTATTGTGTTAATTCCTCTTGTATTTTAATTATTCTATTGTTTATGAACTTTTATTTTATTTACTATGGTAGGTTCTACCACCTTATGAAATTATTCTTTAATTTACTATGGTTGGTTATACCACCTATTTCCATGGATGGTTTTACCTCCTCTTGCTTTTTGTTTTATATTTAAATGGTCGGTAATACCACCTACCATCTTACATATTTATTGATATTATCTTGTCATTTCTTTGAATTATTCATATCATATTTGCTTATCTTATAATTTGTATCGCTAAAATCTCCTTCCTTGTGGATCGACCTCGGTCTCACCGGGATTATTACTTCGACACTCCTATACTTGGGAGACAATCCTTTTTTGGATGTGTCAAGTTTTTGGTGCCATTGCCGGGGAAGGTAAAATTGGCGTACAAAATTGTAAGTATTCTCTTTTCTCATTTCTACTTTTATTTTTCTTGTATGTGTTTCTCTTTTCTCTCCCCATTTCTATTTTTTATTTTTCTTGCATGTGCTTATCTTTTGTTTCTCTTTGCATTAGTTGGTAGAATTGTTTGTAGCCACTCATCTTCTTTGGAAAACATGCTCATACCCAACCAAGGACATTAATGGATTACATAAGAACTCATGCACAATCATGCATAGTCTTCCCTCATGATGCAAAATATTTCAACCATGAATCGGATTTCATTCAATTCTTACCCCACTTTCATGGCCTAGATGTTGAAAACCCATTTTTGCATTTGAGAGAATTTAAAGATTTTTGCAATATCTATTGTGACCTAAATTGTAGCATAAACATCTTTAGATTAAAGCTTTTTCCTTTTTCTCTAAAAGATAAAGCTAAAACATGGCTACAAAATCTTAGGTCAGGATCCATTAGCTCATGGGATGAAATGCAACAAAAATTTCTTAAAAAGTTCTTTCCTCCCTATAGAACAAATTCTCTCAAAAGGCAAATTATCAATTTCACTCAAAAACAAGGAGAGACCTTTTACCAATGTTGGGATAGGTATAACGCATTGCTTAATACTTGTCCTCACCATGGTTTGGAAACATGGAGACTAGTTTTAATTTTCTATGAAGGTCTAATACATCAAGCTAGGCACATGGTAGATTTAATGTGTAATGGACAATTTGAAAACAAAGACCTTGATGAAGCTATGGATTACCTAGACTTACTAGCAAAAAATACCCAAAATTGGAACAATGTTGGTACCTATAAGGTACCAAGAATATTTAGTAGAGGCATTTATAACATTAGTGAGAATCATGATCATCATGTTAAATTTACATCCCTAGCTAGGAAAGTCGAGGACTTAGAAATGTGGTCTATGCAAGAAATTGTCTGTCAAACTTGTAATTCTAGTGATCATCCTACGGATGATTGCCCAATTGTGCCTACCTTTAGGAAAAGTCTCCATGACCAAATCAATGTTTTAAACACTTTCCAAAGGTCTAATCATAATCCTTACTCACAAAAGTTTGGATGGAAAAATCACTTGAATTTTGATTGGAGGAATGATAATCATGCACAATCTTACCAACCTCCCTTTCAATCATGTCAAAATTTTCAAAAAGCTCATGATCATGCATCTTATAAGGATCTTGAAGAAACATGGAATTCATTCATTGCAAAGCAAGAGGCTTTTAATAGTCAAGTTGCTCAAACTATGGCAAACTTGAATGATGCTCTTGAAAAACTTGCATTTGCATTTAGTACTCATGAGAAAGGTGTGTTTCCATCTCAACTCGAGCCAAACCTCATCAATCCACATGTGAGTAATCCAAGTAGCCAACATCTAGATGAAGATTCGGTAAGTGCTCTTCTCAAAGATTCGGTAAGTGCTCTTCATGATGGTAAGGTTGATCAAGAACATATTCCTAACCCTTATGAGAAAGATGATGAATCAATCCTAAAGGGTAAGGAAGAGGTTAATCAACTTACACCTAACAAAGAAAAGACCGAATCCTCACTTATGCATCATGCAAAGGAATTTAACCAAAATTTTGATATTAATGAATTTTTCGAGCATGATGAAAATGAGGAAGCTAATAGGACTAAAACTAATATGGAAGACTATATCCAAAATGAGAATTTTTCAAGTCCTTCAAAAATCGAGTTAACCAATTCATTTGAACCAAGTATGCAACTAGTGCCCATTGCTTCTAAAGAATTCTCATTACTTGATTTTATACAGGTGAAGGAGATTAAGAGTTGGGAGCCATGGTTCGAAAAAAGGCAGGAAGAAACATCCACACTCAATAATGCATGCTTTAAGGATAAACAAACTCAGATAGTGGTAATCTCTTTCATTCTCACAAATAAAGGAAAAAGAAAGGTACCACCTCAATGGCATATTTTTGACCGTGGTAAATCACTTTCGAAGAGATTCCTCTTTTTGCATTTCTTTATAATGATTGATCAAATTTTATCCATCTATGCCATATTTTCATTTTTATTTTTATTCTTGATTTTTGCTATCATTTCTAGTTTGTTTTTATTTTATTTTGTGTGCGTTTATTTTAGTTGTGTGTTTTTATTTTATTTCCCGGTCAAGTGGCGGATACGGTACTCCGTGGCTACGGTTTAAAAGTCGGTTTTTCAGTTCCCTAAAAACTGTTGCTCACCTTGCATCCATTTTCTTTTCTTCTTTCTCATTTTCTTCACATGGATACCATTCTCTCAAAATTGCACAAACATTTTCCCTCTCTTCCTCAAAATGATTTGCTTAAAATTTATAAAGCTCGTGTAGAAAGACTAAGGTTGTTGATGCGTAAGGGTATTCCTGCTGATTTAAGATGGTTAATTGAAGCCAAGGTTCGATTCTCTTGTGAGTTTTCAGATAATCTTGTTTCCCACATGCCAGGTTTGGGAAAAAGCTCTTACGCCAAAAAGCGAAGAGCGAAAAGGTTACAAGTTTGTCACAAATGTGCAAGATGGACTTGTAACCAGCGTTGCCACTCTTTGGAATATTTGTCTAACAATCGAGAGGATAAGCTACAGTTCATCAAGGATGGACTGAGTAAGGAGTCCTTGTATGATATCCGAGTGACTCTTGAGACGCATTCTTGTGGACTTGTGCAGCGTGAAATTTTGAAATTGTGGACACAATTCCGAGATGAGCAGGAACGCTATAGTCTTGGGAATCTGACTCAAAACGACCCTGTTTGCCAGTTTATAAGAAAACTGGATGGGAAGCATATCCCTAACTCATAGAAGGTGTTTAAGCCGTTTCTGGACGTAAAACCAGAGGAAGATGTGAGCCACAGTCACAACTACCTGTACATATGCATGCGTGCCATCATTTTTGAATTTTAATACCTCATAGCTGTCATTTTTGAATTTGTATCTTTTGTTTGACTTATGGTGTCTTATTTCATCATCTTTTGAATTTTTATGCATAATTGTCAAATTTTTCAACAAACAACCGAGCTACCTAGATAGATATCATCATTAACATACCTTTTTGCACTCCATAAATACCACATCTCTTATTCTCTTCTTCACACATAGTTAGAGAGTTGCATAGACATGGAGGGAACTTCAAAACGTCGAATCCAAAGGATATGTGTATTCTGTGGATCTCGACCAGGTAAAAGTGAAGAGTTTGTCGAGGCAGCAAATTATCTTGGTAGATTACTAGCTGAAAGAAAGATTCATGTGGTTTATGGGGGAGGTAGCCTCGGGTTGATGGGTTGTGTGGCAAGAGCTGCACGTGTAGGAGGTAGTCAAGTTTTAGGAGTTATTCCTAAAGCTTTGGCTATAGAAAGCATTGTTGGAAAAACGGTTGGGAAGGAGTTACAAGTCTCCTCTATGCATGAACGCATGGCACATATGCTCATCAATTCAGATGCCTTTATTGCTTTACCAGGTGGCTTTGGTACTTTTGAAGAAATTTTTCAAATTGCCTCTTGGGCCCAACTGAACCTCCATCAAAAACCCATAGGTTTGTTGAATGTTAACAATTTCTTTGATCCTTTAATAAGTTTTGTTGATGCAGCTGTAGAACAAAATTTTATCCCACATTGGGCGAGACAGATCCTTGTTTCTGTCACTTCTGCTGGTGAGTTACTTGACAAATTACAAGAAGTTGAGTATGAACCTGACCCAGCTAGTACTCAAATTAATTGGGCAGGAGGGCAAAACAAAAAGTGCAAATTGGATCTGAATCTCCGTTTGTAATTTTTTTGTCTTTTATTTTATTTTATTTTTAGCATGTTATTTTATGAGTCTTTCAGGTCATCTCTCTTGAATAACAGAAGCTTCAGGTAATGTCTCCTATACTTTATCTCTCTACATTTAAACATTGAGGACAATGTTTCATTTGGTTGGGGGGGAAGGATAGTAGACATAAGTGTGTCTTGAAATTTTATTTTTTCTTGCAAAAAAAAAAAAAAAGCGAGTTAGTAATTAGATTCAGAGTGCGGTGTAAGGAGTTCAAATCCTCTTGAGACGCATTCTGGGTCAGGAATGGCAGAGTATGGAGGGCCAGTTTGAACTCTTGAAACCCATTCTAACCAATTTGTCATTTTATTTTGATCTTATGAACTCATTTTAGCTAACTTGATATTATTTAGACTTGATTTTTGAATTTTATAACAAGGAGGTCTTATTCATTTCACTTTGAATTATTCAAATCTATGAACTCTCACAACCTTATCATTTAAATAAAAAAAAAATTGTGTGCTTATGTACTCATTAAGCAAGTATTCATGAACCTTTCTTCACACACACACACATACCTTGATGCATGATTGTGGGTGGCAAAATGAAATATTGTAATATTTGAGTTCTTTTGTTTTGTTTAGGATAACAACACAAAGGAAGGGGAAAGTTAAAAAAAAAAAAAAAGCAAAAAAAAAGAGAAGAAAAAAATAGTAATTGTGGATAAAGTTTGGTCTCGTAGCCTCCTTAATTCGAGCAATTAAGCCCGAGGGGTGCCTTAACACCTAATACCCTAAGACCAACTGGTTTGGGAGCTATTGGCCCAAAGCTCGCTACATGGATTAAGGAGAAAGCTTAATGGGATTGAACATTGCACTATCCATAAGTTTCTAAGCAAAAATAAAGCATCGGCAACCCGAGTCGTTAAGCTCGAAGGGGTGTCTTAACACCTAATGCCCTAAGGCCAACTGGTCTGGGAGCCATTAGCCTAAGGCTCGCTACATGGGTTAAAGATGCATTCTTTCAAAAAAAAAAACACATATATATATAAAATAAATGAATGCCCCCTACCTAAAGTTGTTAGCCTTAACAAATATTAGAACCAATATGGCTTCTTTCTAATAAGCCCCATAGTCATGTGTTGACTGAGCACAAAAAGGAGGTTTATTGATATCTTGACTGAAGGGTACATGAGTCATAAAAAAAAAAAAATAAGTAGATGGCTAGAAGAGCTACCCAACGTCATGTGGGCCTATACAACTACTAAGAGGAAGCCAATAGGGGAAACGCCATTCGCCTTGGGGTATGGAGTAAAAGCTGTGATCCTAATAAAAGCTTTGCTACCCACCTTCAGGTATAACCTAGGAAGTTCCTCAAAAATTGACAAGGCAGTGCACATGGAGCTAGATCTGTTCAAGGAAAAAAGGGAAATTTGTATAATCAAATTGGCAACCTACCAATAGGCCTTGGAGAAGGCCCATAACAGCCGAATTAAACCTAGAAAATTCAACAGAAGAGAATGGGTACTGAAAAGAGCCATGGAAAATAGCCAGGAGTTTAGCACATTAAAAACGGGAGCTGAATGAGAGGTCCATGCCAGACTGAGAAAGCTTTGGGCAAGGGGTTGTACTTGTTAATCACATTCGAAGGTAAGCAAATTCCTAAGCCTTGGAATGCTCTCCATCTTTGAAAGTATTATGCTTGATAGCACCCCCATAGTAGTAGGAAAATTACATGTGAAACTTTTATGTGATTGTCCTCCGAGAGAGTTACGTATGGAACTTTTGTATGCTTGTAATCACAAACTCATTTGATTCAGTTAGTCCCCAAAAGAACAGAAAGGTTAACATAGAATACTTTGTAGAAACTGTTTATGCATCGATTGAATCTTCTCTTCTACTCTATATCTGCTAAAATCTAAAAAGAGTAAGCTTGTACATTTTAAGCATGCTTGATCCTAACAATTTGAAAAGGGTAAGCCTTTACACTTCTAGCATGCTTGATCCCAAAAACTGAAAGGATAAGCCTTTGCATTTTGGGCATGTTTGATCCTAACAATCTGAAATGGGTAAACCTTTGCATTTTAGGCATGCTTGATCCTAACAATCTGAAAAAGATAAATCTCTACACTTTAGGCATGCTTGATCCTAAAAACTAAAAAGGTAAGCCTCTGCACTTTAGGCATGCTTGATCCTAAAATTTGAAAGGGTAAACTCTGCATTTTAGGCATGCTTGATCCTAACAATCTAAAAAGGGCAAGCCTCCACATTTTAGGTATGCTTGATCCTAACGCATAAGGGGTTAAGCCTATGTCTTCAAGACAAACTTAATCCTAGGAAACAGGAAGGGAAAGCCTGTGCCCCCTAGGGTGGGAACAAAGCCCAACAGATTGATGGTGAAACTGGAACAGAGACAATGAGTGTTAAACACTCTGGCGATAAAAGCTAGGGTGCAAAGCCCCAAGGTCTAAGACCCCTCCACACAAGGAAACTAGATATGATAGCATAACAAATATAAAAAGAAAGTGTCCTGCCCATCTCATACAAAACAAAATACACATAAGTTTCTTAGCTAGGGGCAAAACCCGATCTTACACAACATAGATTAGCCATATTTGAGAATCCCACACCATAGAAAAAGTTAAAAGGACAAAATGTGTTGAATGACATACTAAAAACCCTTGAAAGCTTCAATTAGAGGGCCTAGACTCATCCTCCTACGACATATGGGAAGAAGATGCCCTATCAGTGTCCTCACCCCCTACAGTTGTGTCCTTTAGACCTTTTACGTCAATGTTTATACCCAGGCAAAGCTCAGGTCCTCTATCAATCCCTAGATCAGAAAGCTTCTGCTCAATAGTATGAGACCTACCTATGGATACTTGATTTTTGAGACTTGATGATAAAATGAAGATGAATGTTGAGTAATAGAAATGATCAAAATGCCCTAGGAAGCCAAAGGGAGAAGGGTTAGAAGAAATCGATCAAGAGTCTAAAAAATTGACATAGGACTTCAAAAAATCACATAAATCAATTCAGGAAGAATCTATTGATTATTCATACGCCATTGTAAAGCTACATACGTCTAGTTTTCATAGAAATTTATGGACCACAAATCAGAGTTGAAATAAAAAAGTTATGCATGATCGAATAGACGGAGGTTAGAAAGGACTCCATTGAAAAGTTACAAAATAAGAAGGTCTGGTGGGCAACAACCGGTCAGTTATTGACCACCAGCCAGCCGACTATTAGAGTGTCATTCAGTTGTCAACCAACAACCAATCAGCCATCAGAGTGTTGGACGATGGTCTACCAACGGTCGATCGACTGTTGTCTTGTCAAATATGGAAATTTTCATTAGAAACCTTCCATATTTGATTCCCTTCTTCCTTTTTCAGCCTCAACCCTCTCCTATATAAATAGTCCCTCTTCTCAGTTCCAAGACATCCAAAAATCCTCTCTCTCTCCCTCTAGGATAAACTTGTAAGAGTTCCAACGAGTTCTTTCTAGTCTAATATTTTTTGGGCGTTTTATATTGCTCTAAACTCGAAAAGGGTACGTCCTGAGAGCAGTTCTCTCTTCTCCCTCCTCTTTTCTTATTTATTTATTTTTCTTGCTTTAGAATACACATGTTTAGGTTTGTTTATGCTTAGAATAAGCATGTTCAGGTTTTATTTTAAAGCTTAGAAGCATGTTTAGGGGTTTTATGAATTGTTTAACCCTCTGTTTATTTTTGCGAGGTGGAAATGCATGTCGAGGTAAGTCTGCTTTTCTTTCTTTATTAGAATCATGATTAAGAATTTATTTTCTTTGTTAATGCTTAGAATTATGGTTGAGAGCACATGATTAGAATCATGCTAGGAAGACTTATAGTTGCTTTGAAGTATGCTAGGAAATAACATAGAATAGGTGTGAATTACCTTAATTGCCCTTTGAATGCTTGATTAGGCTAGTATAGCCATGTTTTACCATGATTGTTTAAAGTAAGTTAGAAAATGCCATGATAACCATGTTTAGACTAGAAATGCCATGATTCCTTAAACATTGATATGAATTATACTAGAATATCAATAGGTAGAATTACCATGAAAGAAACATCAAATCTAGGTAGAAGTGCCATGATTCTAGATTATGGCTCTATTCAATTAATTTATGAATGTATGAATATATTATGAATAGAATTGTATGAGGTCATAAAGTGATGGAAGGCTCACATTGATGGTGAGAGACATTTATTTAGAATGAATACTTGAAGGACATGAATGTGCATGTAAAGACTTGATAGACATTGAATATACTCACATATGATGGTGAGAAATTCATTATCTATCGAGTCTTGACTCACATATGGTGGTGGTGAGATAAACGAAATGTTAGAAGTAGAATTTACTTTATTATCAAATAATAATTGATGTAATCCTCTTGCCCATCCCCCATGTTTGAAAGGAAATATAATTCAATTCTCCTCACTCTTTCTTTTATGAATATACATTTGTATTGGTTGAATATGCCTCACATACTTAGGCAGACTTTATAGCAACATGAGTTATTTTTATTTCGTATACACTAGTGGAGGCCGAATTTTGATCCAGGAGAGGTGAATGGCTCGTACCTAACTTCTCGAACTAATCTCCAAAACGATGAGGATAGTTTAGGTCCCCAAGCGAGGGATCGAATTGCCCCCATTCATTCCCAATTGAATAATTGGATGGCGACTCTATTTCTCCAAACGTGGCCATGTCTCGTTTGTGTTCTCTTAAGTCTCAAAAGAGGCTTTGACATAGTGTCGAGATCACAAATGTCCTGGTAGGATGAAAGCCCTATTCACAGTGGCGACTCCTATAGGGATAAGAGAAGTTGATTTCGATTGTGATACCAAATTCTAATACCTCATGTTGATTTTTTGAGTCCTTGCATCACTACACTTTGCACACAATGAGCATGAATTGCCCAAACTAGATGAGTCATGTTGGTTTCACCACCTTTAAGCACGTACCATTCATTTGGTATAAAAAGAGACTGGCCTAAGGAGGCATCTCTTGCTGAAAGGAGCCTAGACCATTGGACCTTTGAGACTCAAGCCCCTGTAGACAAATCTCAAAATTTTTAATCAGATGAATATCCAAAACCCATGTTGAAATACATGTCCATGGATGTAAATTTCACATGATTAGAATAACATCAACTCAAACCTCATGGAGCCATGAACGAATGCCACATGTCGAGTCACCCATAAGAACAAAATGAGGACATGTGCCATGAGTTAAGGTTATCATGACGTTTAGATGCCATATTATGATAATCATGTAGAATCTAACATCAACTTGAATGTTAGAATTTGATGAGAGAATCTCACATTCCCACATCCCATGATAATGACTTGGGAATGAGACCAAAAATCCTACGAAAAGAGACTCGATCTCACGTATGTTGGAGAAATAAAGTTGGAAGGCTAAAATAATGTCTATGCCCTTGCATGAGCATGCATCATATCATGCATACATGGCATTAACACCTTTGTTTTGTAGTCATCATAGCTTGGGTTAGACGAGGTGGTCATTTGACAAGCCAACAGGAACTAGTTACTGAAATGGTCACGCCCAACAACAACTAAGAGATGGTCCAATTGAGAGCTAACATGATTCCACTCCAACAACAGATGGCCCATCTCATGGAAGCGCTCCAAAATAGGCTTAACCACATGAACCGACCACTGCCCAAAGTTGATGGTGATAGTGAGACCATCTAAGGAAGGGATAGAGGGAAAACCCAGCCAAGCAAGACAAGCCCGAATCGGTCAAGCAGTAGGCCAAGGACATGGAGAAAGTCCAATCTCTCTTGAAAAAGAAAGGGTTGAAAGCGGTCGAAGACCTCGATGATATCTTGCTCATTGGAGGCAACGATTTGCCTCCCAAGTTTCGGATGCCAAACTTCCCTAAGTTCAATGGAGAGGGTAATCAGAAGGTACATTTAAGATAGTATGTAGTTGTCATGGCCACCATTACTTTGTCAAAAGAGTACATCTTGTAGTACTTTATGCTATCCCTAGAAGATGATGTAGTAGTATAGTACCATGATTCTTCCTAAAAGAGTCTAAGAAGTTATTCGAATAGTTTGTAAAGCAGTATTGCCATAATACCCAGCTTGGGGTAACTTTAACGGATTTGGAGACAACTCATTGAAAGCCCAACTAGACTTTTTCGAAGTACCTAGTCCGTTGGAGGACCAAAGCTACCAAGATGAGCACAAGGCCTACGGAGAAGGACCAGGTCCGTATGGTAATCAGTGGAGCCCATGTCTTCATCAGTGATAGACCGATGGGCTTTCCAATCAAAACCTTTAAAGATTTGTATGATTCAGGTATCCAAATAGAAGATTTGGAGATCAGGCAAAAAATAAGCAACAATAGTTACCATAAAAGAAATCAGGGGCAATACCACCAAGCTGGTGGTTTTGGCATGATGAATGTCGAGGTGAAAGCGGTACCCCAACAAAGGAAGTTTAGTCGTTTGGGGAGACCTTTATCAAAGATCTTTGTACAGTTAAGAGCCGAAGGGATTTTGCAGCCATTGCCACCGAGAGAGCTTTGAAATCCATTGCCAAAGATTTGGAGGCACCACGAGAAGTATGAGTTACACCAAGTGACCGGTCACAAGACTGATGATTGCACTCATCTCTACTATTAGATCTAAGATTTGATTGATAAGGGCAAGATTTTAGATCCAAAGACACACGAGCCCAACACGAGAAGCAATCGACTACCCAACTACAATCGGGTACCTCCTCCAATGACCAACATGATTGGGTTGGGATTCATAGAGGAGCAAGTCATGAGTTCTTTTGAGGAGGGTAGATCGAGCAGAGCCAGGAGAGCCAAGAGAGCCAAGAGAAGGGAGAAGTCCAAGCTTAAACAACAAGAAGGGTCTAGTAGAAAGATGGCCACAAAGAAGAAGCCCAAGACTGAAGAACCCAAGGAAGAAAAACCCAAGGAGATCATTAAGAGGACAAAAGACGAGCCCATTCCTTTGGCAGCCCAGATTTTCACCAGAATAGTGGATAGACCAGTATTATAATAAAATGAGTGAAGCAAAGCCTAGAACCCAAATTTGTATGCCTCAGTGACCATGAGGAAAAAGAACAACAAAAAATAGATAAAGTAGAAGTTAAGGTGGAGAACGAAGAAGCATCCGCCAAAGAGAAGTCCACACAAACGAAAGCCTTGGCCAAGAAGTGGATGGCTAGAGAAAGGGCTAGAAGTGGCCCACACCACCTAGAAGACTCAAAGTGAAGAAAGGTAGCAAAGCTAGGAAAGGAAAGCAAGTTGAAAGCCTTGTGACAAAAGAAAGTTTACATAGAAGGTGCAAAGAAGTGAGAGTTATAGGAATATGGGGTGACATTCCTAAAGTCAAGACCTTTCCAAACTTTTGGCCTGACTTTAGTAGTGATGAAGAAGAAGAAGTGAGAGTTGAGAAAGAAACAGATGAGGGAGAAACACTTAAGGGTGGGAAAGAGAATGTACAAGAAATAACAAGAAGTGGTAGATTTTACCATGAGAAGAAGAAGGAAAAATTAGCTGAGAAAGGAAAGACTATTAAAAAGGGCAAAGAAATTGCCAAAGAAGAAACCAAAAAAGAAGGGGATCAAGTGATCAAGTAGTTGAAGAAAACTCAAGTGAATGCTAGGATTTGGGATTTTTTGATCTCATCCCAAAAGCATAGAAAAGCTATGGTGAAGGCTTTGGCAGAGGTGGAGATATCAATGGTTGCCACTCCAAATGAAATGTTAACCGCCTTGATTAAAAGAGAACCCAAAAGGGTAAATGAGAAGGGTGTGATCACTTTCACTGATGATGATTTGCCTTTTAAGGGAAGGAATCACAACAAGCCATTGTTCATCACTATAAAGATTAATGGGAAGACGTCTCTTTGCATCATGGTGGATGATAGGTCCGCCATCAATATTGTGCCTATAAAGATATTGCATAAGTACGAGGTTAGTGAAGATGAGCTTAAGCCTTGTGAGATGCTGATTAGAGCCTATGATGACTCAAAGAGGATTGCAATTGGAATATTCAAGACTTTAGTGAAGACTAGGCCTATTGAAGTGATGACTAAATTTACAGTCTTTGACAATCTGGTCACCTTTGCTGCTTTATTAGGCTAAACATGGTTCCATCTGCTTAGTGGAGTTCCTTCTACCTTGCATCAAAAGATCTGATTCAACATGGATGGGGAGATCTGACTATCCATATTGCCATAACCATTGCACTTGTTGCTTTGAGAGTAAAGGTCAAAGAGATACCATATATAAAAGGATTCCATGTAGCCATGATTGATGAAGTTAGTAACTGCTGCTGGAATAATGAAGAAACAAAGATACTTATTAGCAACCGGGCTTGGGAAAAATATAAGTGGTTTGCCATCCTTTCCAGATTTCAAAGGCCAAACTTCTAGAAGAGGGTTGGGCTACGTGTCTGATCAAGAATGGAGGGTTTATCAAGTTTATCAAAGCTCAAGATACAAAGTATATGGGAGCTATTGAACCATGGGTTTTCCAGGGAATGTTGAAGCCCAAATTTGAGATTTTTAAGGATATCCTTCAAGCCAGAATCTCCAAGAGGTATGACTTGATAGAAGAGATGGGGAAGATTAAGATCAAGAGGAGAAGCCTCAAGATCTAGCACCGCCAATGGGCCTATCCGTCGACCTCGCTGCCTTTATCAAAGAAAGGATCGAGGATGTTTACTACGAGAATGTATTTGTTCCTAACCTCTTAGAAGAAGAGGACATTGTATATGTTTCAAAACTCAATACAATAGAAAATAGTTTTGCTTACTTGTTTGATGTTTATCCTAATGGTATTATGCATAATAATTTGTGTTTCATTAGCATATTTGACATCAACACCATTCAAACTCTTGACATTAATCTTGGTGCAATTGAAAAGCCTAATAACATATACATTGCACTTGATACAACTCCTAAAGAGAGAAAAAGCTTTGAAAAATTACTAAAGAAACATGAAGAAGTCTTTGTCTGGTCTTATGATGACATGCCCAGAATCGATAGAAGTATTGCTAAGCAAACAATTCCAACGTATCTGTACATGAAGCCGGTCAAATAGAAGTTAAGAAGGTTGAGATCAGAATGGGCTCAAAAAATCAAAGAAGAAGTCTCCAAATAGATTGAAGCCAAGTTTCTAGATGCGGTAAAGTGTCCAAAATGGTTAGCCAACATAGTGCCAATGCAAAAAGAAGGATGGAAGGGTCTGAATTTGTATTGATTATTGAGACTTCAATAAGGCCTCACTGAAGGAAAATTTTCCTTTGCCTCACATTGATGTATTAGTGGACAGTGTTGACACCAGTGTGATGTTTTCCTTTATAGATGGTTTTTCTGGGTACAACCAGATAATGATGGCCAACGAAGACAAGATAAAAATAGGCTTCATTATCAAGTGGGAACCCATTATTACAAGGTAATTCCTTTCAAGTTGAAGAATGCAGGAGCGACCTACCAACAAATAGTGACGATGCTATTTCATGATATGATGTATAAAAAGATAGAAGTCTACATGGATAACATGATGGTGAAATCTGAAACTTGAGATGGCCATCTTGAAGTTTTAGACAGATTCCTAAAAAGGGTGAAGAAGTACAAGCTGCGGCTAAATTTGAAGAAGTATGTTTTTGAAGTCACCTCAAGCTGTTGGGGTTTGTAGTTGGTAAGAAGGGGATATAGGTAGGTATAGATAAGATTAAAGCGATTATAGAGATGCCGTCACCCAAAACGGAAAAAGAACTTAGAGGGTTTCTTGGGAAGATTCAATATATTAGTCGTTTCATTGCCAAATTGACGATAGTTTATACACCGATTTTTAGGCTTCTAAAGAAGGACTAGACGGTAGAGTGGAATGATCAATGCCAAGAGATATTTGAGAAGATTAAGAAGTACTTGCAGAATCTGCCAGTTTTGAGACCGCCAAGACCTGGCAAGAATTTGATTCTCTACTTGGCTCTTGAGGAGGAGGCTATCAGTGCTATGCTAGCATGAGAAGATGAGAATGGTGTGGAGCATCCCATCTATTATCTTAATAAGAAGTTGCTACCATACGAGATGAAATACAGTTACATGGAGAAGATGTGCTTAACCATGGTGTGGCTTTCAAAGAAGTTGAGCATTATTTTCAGTCTTATAAGATTAAGGTTGTCTCGAAAGAGGATCAAATGAAGTATCTTTACGAAGCACTATTATTGGTAAGAAAGCTAGCAAGATGGCTTGCCCAGTTGTTAGAATTTGACATCAAGTATGTCACGAAGAAGGTGATGAAAGGAAGTGTAGTATTTGAGTTTTTGGCCATGAATCCAATCAACGATAATGAACCATAGGAGTTAGATTTCCCAGGTAAACATTTGGGGGTAATCTCAGTAGTGGGATGGAGAATATTCTTTGACAGAGCTATCAATCAAAATAGTGTCAGAATAGAAGTTATTCTGGTTTCACCAATTGAAGAAGTCATTCCCTTCGCTAAGAAGTTGGAGTTCAAAGTCACCAACAACATGGTTGAATACGAGGCCTGTGCCTTTGGGTTATAAATCATGATTGCTATAGGCATTGATGAAATATAAGGTTGGAAGATTCAAAGTTAGTCATTTCTCAAGTCAGTGAAGATTGGGATCTAAGGGAAGGAAGATTGAAACTGAATCTCAAGCACATTAGAAGGTTGATTGGGAGGTTCAAGCAGTGTACCTTCACTTATCTTCCCAGAAATGACAATCAGATGACTGATGCTTTAGCTTCTTTGGCATCAGTTTGGGTGAGTACTTAAGAATTATTGGTGAGACCAATAGTAATATTACAAGCATGGAGCCCTTAGTACATGGAACCCTATGTAATGGACGCCAGAGTGGATGAGAAGCCATGGTTCTATGACTTGAAGAGATACTTAGAAGACAGAATTTCACCAAATGAGGCCAATAAGAAAGATAGGGTTGTGCTACAAAGGTTGGCCTAACAATTTACTTTTCATCAAGGAGTGATGTACAAGAGAATGCTAGAAGGGATGCAATTAAGGTATGTCGATGAGAAGAAACTAGAAGGCTCATGGAGGAAATCTATAGTGGTGTATGCAGATCACATATGAATGGGCTAATACTTGCAAAGAAGGTAATAAGGCAAGACTTTTACTGGCTAACCATGGAGACGGATTGTGTTCAATTTATGAAGAGGTGTAACCAGTGCCAGATCAATGGAAGCTTGATTCACCAACCACCCTTAAGGCTACAAGGAATGATAGCATCATGGCCCTTTACAGCATAGGGAATTCACATTATAGGTGAGATAATGCCGTTAGCCTCTCATGGGTATAACTATGTGATAGTGGCGATTGACTACTTGACCAATTGGATAGAAGCTGAGTCCTACAGTAAAATAGGGGCAAAGCAAATGGCAAAGTTTGTTGACAAGAATATCATATGCAGATTTGGAGTGCCACATCATATCGTAATCAACAATGGGTTCATTTCTAGGTTGAGACTAAAGCCTTATTTAAGAAGTATGGGATTAAACACCATAAGTCGTCTCTATATCGGCCACAAGCAAACGAAGTAGTGGAAGCGGCTAATAAGAACGTCAAGAAGATGTTGGCCAAGATGGTACAAACATGCAAAGATTGGACAGAGAATCTGTTGTTTATGTTATGGGGTTATAGAATAACACCCAGAAGTTCGACAGGCATGACGCCCTTCTCATTGGTATATGGTTCAAAAGCGATCCTACCAATTGAGATAGAAATGAAATCAATGAGAGTTCTGATGGAGGCAAAAATGCTTGAAGGGGAGTTGGTTGACAATAGATGGGAACGGTTAACCTTGATTGATGAGAAAAGAATGAAGGTCAAATATCATATGCAATTATACTAGAAGCGGGTTGGTCAAGCCTTTAACAAGAGAATAAAGGCAAGGAAGTTCAAATAAGGGAAATTGGTCTGTAAACAGGCCAGGCTAGTAGTGTTTGATCCGAGCGGGAAGTTCAACCCCAACTAGGAGCACCCATTCATTGTGATGAAAGTCATGTCTAGCAGATCTATCATCCTAACAGACATGGAAGGAAATGAGTTCACTGAGCCCATCAACATGGACAAGCTGAAGAAATACTATGTGTGAAAAAGAAATAAGTGTGAGAGGAAAAATAATTAATCAGAACATATTCCTCACAATAGTCCAATATGACAAAGAATTCTTCACACGCTCAAGATAACGAGCAAACAGTCTCCCAGAACCGAAAGTAATCGACGAATCCATAATCTGCTACTTAAGTCCATACTGCCGATGCAGTCTAGCATGATAGTAGAATGAACTATGGGTGAAACCTACTGTAGACACTAGATTTTTTAGGCTCGATGATGAAATAAAGATAAATGTTGAGTAAAGAAAATGACTTAAATGCCCTTGGAAACTGAAGAGAAAAGGGCGAGAAGGAACGGATGAAAGGTCTCAAAAGCTGACATGTGACTTCAAAAAATCAAAGAAATTAAACCAGAAGAAATCTACTAATGAATTATATACCATTGTGAAGCTACAGATATCTAGTTTTTGTAGAAATTTAGAAATCACAAATCGGAGTTTAACTTAAAAAGTTATGCTTGATCGAACAGATGAAGGTTAAAAGGGACTGCACCGTAAAGTGCCAAAATAGAAAGGATCGAAGGAGAACAGTCGCCTGGCTGTTGACCAACAGTCGCCCGACTATCAAACAACCACCCAGCTATTGACTGATAATCATCTAGAGGTTTGCCAATAGCCGTTCGACTGTTCTGCCTCTAATTTTGGAAAATATCATTATAAACCTTCCTATTTTTAATTTTTGAGTCCTTTTTCAACTTCAACCTCCAACTATAAAAACCTCCATTGGCTCACTTTTCAAGGCACACAAATTACTGATATAATAATCTCTTCTCCCTTTTGAAGACACGCTCAAGAATTGGAGAAGTCTTGTCCAGTTTAAAGATTTTCAAGGTTTTATATTGCTCAAACCCGGAAAGAGTACATCCTGAGAGCATTTCTGTCTTCCCCCTCCTATTTTCTTCTTTATTTTTTCTGCTTAGAATTAAGCATGTTTAGGATTTATTAATTGTTTAACCCTTTTGTTTGTTTTACGAGATGGATAAGCATATTCAGGTAAGTCTACTATCCCTTCTTTATTGGAAACATGTTTTGAAATTTAATTTCCTTTGCGAATGCTTAGAATCATGCTAGGAGAACTTATAATTGTCTTGAAGCATGCTAGAAAATAGCATAGAATAGGTAAGAATTACCATATTGGCCCTTTGAATGCTTGGATGAGCTAGAATAGCTTTGTTTAATTTCAATGGTTTGAATTAAGCTAGAAATGCCATGATTAGCTAGAATATGCCATGATAACCATGCTTAGGCTAGAAATGCCATGATCCATAATAAATTGATATGAATTATTCTAGAATAGCAATTGCCATGATAGCATTATCGAATCTAGGTCGAAGTGTCATGATATTAGATTATGGCCTTGTATGAATTTTAATTTATTGATTTGTTATTGAATATATCATGATAAGAAATGATATTGTATGATGTCATGAAGTAGTGGTGGACTCATGTTGATGGTAAGGGACCATCACTTATAATTGGATGAATGTACACTTTATAGATTTTATTTTATTGTTGAAGGACAAAGCAATGTAATACTCTTTCCCTTCCCCCATGTTTGAAGAAAATATAATATAGTCTCCTCCCTCTTTCTATGTATGAATATACAACTGCTATGATTAAAAAATCACCTCACATGTCTAAATGAAGATAAAACTCGAAATGAGTGCATAAAACAAACAACCTTAAATGGATTGTATGTCAACATAAGATATTTTTATTTGGTATACCCTAATGGAGGTCGGATTTTGATCCAGGCGGGTCGAATAACTCGTACCTGACTTCCCGAACCCACCTCTGAAGGGATGAGGGTAGTTTAGGTCCTGAAGCGAAGGATCAGATTGACCCAATTTATTTTCAATTAAAAAATTGGGTGGCGATTCCATTTCTCCATACGTGCCTAGGGCTCGTTTGTGTTCCTTTAAGTCTCGAAAAAGACTTTGACACAGTATCGTCGTTGTAAACGCTCTGGCGGGATGAAAGCCTCGTTCGTAGTGGCAACTCCACTGAGGATAAGAACAGTTGATTTCAATTAGGATACTAAATTCTAATAGCTCATATTGACATTTTGAGTCCTTGCATCACTACACTTTTGTCTAAACTAGCTGTGTGGCATTGGCATGAGAAGTCTTTAGCTCTATTCGACCCTCATGTTGGTGTCACCACCTTTGAGCACTTACCATTGAATTGGTGGAAAAAAAGACCGACCCAAGGGGGCAGCCCTCACTTGAAGGAGCCCAAACCATTGAATCCTTGAGACTCAAGCCCATGTAAACGACAATAGAAATTTCTAATAGGATGAATATCCAAAACCTATGTTGAAAGCATGTCTATGGATGTAAATTCTCCATGATTAGAATAGCATCAACTCAAACCTCATGGAACCATGAACTAATGCCACATGTCGAGTCATCTATGAGAACAAAATAGGGACATGTGCCATGAGTTAAGGTTATAATTAGGAGAGAGAATTTTGCATTCCCACATCCCATGATGACGACTTCAGAATAAGGCCAAAAATTTTAGGAACAGAGACTCGACTTTACGTGTGTGGCAGATATAAGGTCGAAAGGCTAAAAGTGTGTCTATGCCCTTATATGAACATGCATCATATCATGCATAAATATATGCATGCATGGCATTAACAACTTCGTTTTGCAATCATCATGGCTTAGGCTAGATGAGGTGGTTGTTTGCCAAGGTAAGAAGAACCAGTTGACGAAATGGCTACACCCTATGAGACTAGATTTTGATCCAAGTGGGTCGAATGACTCGTACCTAACTTCCTGAGCCCATCTTTCAAGGGATGAGGGTAGTTTAGGTCCTGAAGCGAGGGATTGAATTTCCCTCATTCATTCCCAATTGAATAATTGGGTGGTGACTCCATTTCTCCATATGTGCCCATGGCTCGTTTGTGTTCCCTTCAGTCTCGAAAGAGGCTTGACACTGTGTCATAGTCAGAAACGCTCTGGCAAGATGAAAGCCATGTTCACACTTGCCAAAGGCACGCATACAATATAAGTCTCAACCATCACATGTTCTAGCCTCCACCGTGGACCGTACCAACGAATTTGACTATCTGGAATGACTTGAAGCTAGTCAACCCAAGAAGCATGTCTCTCAAGTGTCCTTCTCGTATAAAGTCAAGGGCTATAATAGGAAATATCCCCTCGAGGTAGTGCTAGAATGGATAGCCTTTCTTGTAACCAAATCTTACAAAAAAAAAAAGAAGCACAAGAAAAGAAAAATAAGAAAAAGCCTGCTAAGTCAAAAGCCTAAAAAGGCAGCTTAGGCAAAATGAAGGCAAGCCCACTAAGTTGAAAACTGAAAGGATAGCTTAGGCAAAAGTTAGGGCAAAGGAAAAGAAAAAGAAAAAAAAAGCCCGTTGAGTTGAAAAACCGAAAAGGGCAGCTCAAGCAAAAGTGAGGGCAAGCTCGCTAAGTCAAAAACTTGAAAGGGCGGCTTAGGCAAAAATTAGAACATAAAAAAAATGAAAATGAACCTGCTAAGTCGAAAACCCGAAGAGGTGACTTGGCAAAAATTAGGGTTAAAGAAAAATACCTAAAGAAGTAGCAGACTATCACTGAACCTTTAACTCAGATCAATCTTGACATGAGCTAGTTTGATCAATGATTCAGCAAGAATCAAAGGAACGGCTGTGAAACCGAGTCCCATATGAGAAATGATGGCCACAAGATATGGAACACTGAGACCGTCTGGTGAGACCAATAGAAACTGTGCAAGGAGGCAAAACTGAAGAAGGTGAAGCCAACCGAATGAGGTCCTATCCATCATCTCAAGTAAAGGGATCATGGAAGACAATGTCACTCTACCACCTCTAGTGTGAATGCCCATAGTAGAAATTAGAAAATTGAAGAAGTTGGTAAGATTAGACATCGATGGTGCCTCGATAGTAGGCAGAATGATGCTCTTAAAATTGGATGAATGACAACCGTGTATGACAGAGAATTCCTCATACAAGGGGCAAAGCTCTTGCCCATTGAAGCGGAAGATGTGCTCATGAGGATCCCAAAAGGTTGTGCATTCCTCAAGAAAAGGAACGTCAAACTTCACATGTCAAAGGAACTTCAAATTTTAGAGACCGCTGGATTCGAGTTGTTTCCAGTCATCATCCTTTAGAAGCTTCAAAAAGGATAGAGGGTCTTGAGGAAGGCCTCAGACATGTTGAAAAACATGATGAGGCATTGAAAAACATGAAAGAAAACTCGAGAAACAGGGAAGAAAATTATTGAAAGGTGTAAAGAAATAATAGAGAGAGGCAACACTTAAATAGTGCAAAAACGAAGTAAAAAGGGTAAAAGGAGACCACTGATAGGCAATCAAAGGATTGTCGGATGGCTATCTAATCGTTGGTCAATGATTGCATGATAGTTGGCCAGCAGTCTGACAGCCAACCAGTGGTTGGTAGGACAAAAAGCCCTCTAATTCCTTCTTTCATGCATCTTTCAGCTTTTAGGACGCATATTGATGAGCAATTTTTAGCGCGCGATTTTCAGATTTTGTAATTTTGTTCAACATTAAAAATATAATGATGCAGAAACAACTTTGAACAAATTTGAATGTAAATTTATCGAAATACGTATAGTTTAAGAAGCAATGTATGAAGTTAAAAATAAAATTTTCACTAAATCTTTGAAACTTATTCATGTTACGGATTGCCTTGAATGTACATCATGAAAAATTGAAACATAGAAGTTCATACATGAACAAAAGAAAGAAATCAACATGAAGGAAGCTAATGGCAAAAATCCTCACTCATCACCATTATCGTCATGATGAATAGAGAAGGTAGCAACTTGGGCCTGAAGGTGCTCGATCTCTCGCTACAAACAAACACTCTCTTGACAAATTGTCTAATCCAAGCAAGAAGCATATAGCTAGAAAAACTATTAAGATAGAAATCATGCATACATGAAGCATAGAGTAGTGTTTTACCTGATATTTGTGAGACATCTATAAGACATATTGTGAGAAGCAGCTTGCATTTGAAAGACATGCTCCATGGAAGATCATGATATCTGTGTTACATTGCATTTTGTTATGACAACAAATATTTGAAAAATAAGAGGAAACTTAAGGAATAAATAGTCAGAAGACTTACGAGAATGGTATCATGAGGAGTGAAAAGAACAGGCATGGTCAGATCTTCAGTGATCACATGACTACTAATTTATCCACCGACATCCAACGTGTAGACTATGCTTGGAGGTCGCCAATCACATGATCAGTTGGAACAGTTGGAGCAGCTCTAAGGGGTAGAGGAAGACATGGCTATTCAGTAGTAACAACAAAAGAGGCAGATGTGCCAGAACCAAAGAAAGAAACCCTCAATCTCTTCCCTCAACGGGCGAAAAAGCTACCAGCACGGTTGGAACTAGTAGATGGGTGAGGAGTCTCATTAGCAGATTAACCCGACCTAGTATAGAGCAATATGGCTCGAGCCCACTTAGCATAAGAAACTATCATCAGTGGGAACTCAATCTCGCTCACGTGAATTCCACCCTATAATTTGACACATTTGGCTCCATAGCCAAGTCAGCTATGTCTATCATCAAAGCTAGTGGAGAAAATGAAATTAGACAACACTCTGGACCTTCAAACCATCCCCAGATGTGGTCAGCCAAATACCATATCATGCTATCAACACATGGGAGAAGGATGTGGTAGTAGACGAATGGGAAGGCAACTCTTATCGTAGTCGACCAGCCTTTCGCGAGTCCCCACCACTCAAAAAGAATCAGCAAAGAATAGAAATATGGTAAGATTCTGATGTAGATGAAATACCAACTAAAATTTCTTTTACCTTATCCCAGGTCATCATGTGCTTGTAATCATGGAAGATCTCTAACTCACGAGATCTCTCGAGCACTGCATGATGTGCAGCCCACCTCTTCATCCGTGGAAAAGAAAAATCCTGACAATCACGAAGTAGGAAAGGCAGAACTTTTAACTCATAGGCCCACATCTAATATGCACGAGACAGAATCAGAAATGGAATTCATACAGACAAAACAAGAAGGTGCAAAAAAGGAAAGAAGTCACCTCAAGAAGCGAAGCAAAACCAATAATCGTAGTAACACCTTGACAAGCACGGTCTAAACCGAAGTACAGTTGTCCAAGAGCAACACGGCCCCAATCAAAAGTCCTCACTTGATCGAGATCCTAAAGGGCAGGGTGGCAGAGTCAAGAAGGTAGTTTTTGACACATTGGCAAAAAGCATCGAATTAAGCAAAGACACGATGAAGCTACATGTATACTGATCCATCTCAGCTAAAGTCAGGTTTGATCTCTTACTTCAATATTCGTACAATGCAGTATACTGAATCGCGATGTTGTTCTTGATCTTCACATCGCACCCAAGAAGTTGGCAAATCAAAATTTTGATGATCCCTCAAATCTTTGATACAAGCATTGATGGGTATGACCTCCCTACCATATGGAAGGCCAATCAGAGTGCCATGTCGAATGGCGTGATGCGTGATAGTCATCTCGCCAATTGGAAGATGGAAAGTGTAGGTCGTGTCCATCCACGTCTCATATAGAGGAGCTAGTGCTCGACGATTGATGTACCGAAGAGCATGTGGAAGACAAGTAATAAACTCATAGAAGCCCATATCAGCAATCTTCTTTCTAACGGCACCATTCTCTATTTCTAAGAACCAAGTGTGGGCTCTGAAAAATGATTCACATATCTTGTTCTCATGGAAATCCTAAGATAAGAAATAGAAGCCTCTAAATGAGTACATGCCAAGGAAATTCCTATAAAAAGGAAAACTAAAGAATGAAGAAGAATGCATACTTGGGTGATCATGTGGGAGTCCATGTCATAGACAACAGGTAATTCTTGATCTTTAGGAGACCTTTCAATGTCGATTTCAAAACCACATCTCTCTCATTCAAATCAAGATGGATTGGATGACCAGGCATTGGAAAGAGGAAGTCAAGACAAGCACATAGGAGAAAAGAAAAGGCGAATTGGATGAAAAATAAAGCAATGGCACGCGAATGAAACAGAGAAAGGTGAAGGGTCCTTATATAAGCCCTTCACTGCCGGCTAGCAGTTAGACCGTTGGGCAACTGTTGATTGACTACTGGCTGACATTCAAATCACCAAGCAACTGCTGGTCAACAGCCGACTGACTATCCTTTTAATGAGGGGTAAAAACATAAAAGAAAGAAAAAGAAAGAAAAAGAAAGAAAGAAAGAAAAGAAAAGAAAGAAAAAGAAAGAAAAGAAAAGAAAAGAAAAGAGACAAAAAAAGAGAGAGAAAAAGAAAAGAAGAAAGAGAAAAAGATTAGAGAGAGCAAGAAAAGAAGAGAGGGAAAAAGAAAAGAAAACGAAAAAATTAAAAGAAAAGAAAAATCTACATTGACCTTAAAGACCGAAGGAATTCTCGAACAAACCGGTGATAAGCACCTAGACATGGCAATAGCTTAGCAACTCACAAGAAAAGAAGAGTAACATCAGTCGATAGAATCTTCAATCGGAATCACATGGAAGAATTCCTTTAGATACTAGAAAGTAGTTTGTTGAAAAATACAACGAACAAGGTAAGAACTTTGAGTTGATTTGAAATGATCAAGAGATGTTTAAAACTTTACAGGAATTTGCAAAGACAATGGAAGAATCCCCAACGAGTCCAAGAATCAACAACATGATAATAATTCCCTAGTGAAGGGTTCTACGAATGTAAAATCTGAAGAGATCAAAAACAAAGAATGTCTAAGCATAGCGAATCGAGAATTTTCCACCAGTGGACTAAAGAAATCCAGAGTAGAATGAAGAATACTTAGAAGAAGGGCATGAAACCCAATGGATGCAAATGTCTGAAGAGATTAAAGAAGAATACTAAGTCGAAGGCAAGAAGAATGAAAAGGTCTAAAGACCACGAAGCAGTGCATGATAGACATTTTCCCGATAGGCATGCATTAGAAGAAACCGTAGGAAATAGGTGCACATAAGAGTATTTTAAGCCCTTAGAATAGGCATAACCCCTAAGAAGAGGCACATTGAAGAATGTTGAAAACAGTAGGAAGTAGGTGCACTTAAGACTATTTTAAGCCCTTAGAATAAGCATAAGCCCTAAGAAGAGGCGTACCGAAGAGTGTTGAAAACCTTACGAAGTAGATGCACTTAAAAGTGTTTTATGCCCTTAGAATAAGCATAAGCCCTAAGAAGAGGTGCACTAAAGAGTGTTGAAAACCCTAAGAAGTAGGTGGACTTAAGAATATTTAAAGCCCCTAAAATAGGCGAACTGAAGAGTGCTAACAAACCCTAGGAAGTAGGTGCACTGAAGAGTATTAGAAACCCTAAAAAGTAGGTTCACTGAAGAGTGCTTTACCTTAGCATCATAAGGATGCACTTCATGCATTAGAATGATGCATTTATCTGTGCTAGAAGAGTGCATATTGTGCATCATAAGGATGCATCTATCCGTATTAGAATACTGCATTGCATGCATTAGAATGATACACATCAGACTTTGAGTTGGCATGCTAGCCCTTGAATGGGCACATTAGCCCTTAAGTGGGCACACCTTTTTATAGGAATGGAAGAGGAAAGAAGATGATGAGAAATCTGATAAAATGAAGATGAAGGCGAAGATGTCAAGATGGGAAGAAGGAAGACAAAACGAGAGCACTTTGTTGATTTTTATGTCTCACAAACTTCTCCAAATGAGGGGGCAAGCTATAGACACTTGATTTTTGAGGTTCAATGATGAAACAAAGATGAATGTCAAGTAATGAAAATGATCCAAATGCCCTTGGAAGCCAAAGTTAGTAGGGTTAGAAGAAACTAACCAAGAGTCTTGAAAACTGGCACATGACTTCAAAAAATCACATAAATCAATCTAGGATGAATCTATTGATGAGTCATATATCGTTACAAAGATACAGATGTCTAGTTCTCATAAGAATTATGGATTGCAAATTAGAGTTGAACTGGAAAAGTAATCTATGATCGAACAGATAAAGGTTAGAAGGAACTGCACTGAAAAGTTACAAAAATGAAGGTCCGATAGGCAACAACCGGCTGACTGTTGACCAACAACTGGCTTGCTGTTAGAGTGTCGACTGGTGGTCAACCAACAACCAATCGACTCTCAGAGTGTCCATTAGTAGTGTGCCAACAGTCGATCAGTTGGCAGTCTGCCAATAGCCAGCCGACTGTTGTCATGTTAAATATGAAAAATTTCATTAGAAACCCTCCATATTTGATTCTCTTCATCCTTTTTCAGCTTCAACCCTCTCCTATATAAACAGCCCCATTCCTCACTTCCAAGACATCCATAAATTCTCTCTCTCTCTCTCTCTCTCTCTCTCTCCCCCTCTAGGACACACTTGTGAGAATTCCAAAGAGTCCTTTCTAGTTTAATACTTTTCGAGCGTTTTATATTACTCTAAACCTGAAAATGGTACGTCCTGAAAGCAATTCTCTATTCTCTCTCCTTTATTCTTATTTATTTATTTTTGCTTTAGAATAAACATGTTTAGGCATTTTTAGGTTTATTTTAATCTTAAAAGCATGTTTAGGGGTTTTATGAATTGTTTAACACTTTGTTTATTTTGTGAGGTGGAAATACATGTCGAGGTAAGTCCACTTTTCTTTCTTTATTAGAATCATGATTAGGAATTTACTTTTTTGTGAATGCTTAGAATCATGGTAGGAAAACTTATAATTGCTTTGAAGTATGTTAGGAAATAACATAGAATAGGTGTGAATTACCTTAATTGCCCTTTGAGTGCTTGATTAGGCTAGTATAGCCATATTTTACCATAATTGCTTGAAGTAAGTTAGAATATGCCATGATAACAATGTTTAGGCTAGAAATGCCATGATTCCTTATAAATTGATATGAATTATGCTAGAATAGCAATAGGTAGAATTACCATGAAAGAAATATCAAATCTAGGTAGAAGTGTTATGATTCTAGATTATGGCTTTGTTCAATTAATTTATAAGTGTATGAATATACTATGAATAGAATTGTATGATACCATAAAGTGATGGTGGACTCATATTAATGGTGAGGGACCATTACTTAGAATGAATACTTGAATGACATGAATGTGTATATAGAGACTTGATAGACATTGAATAGACTCACATCTGGTGGTGAAGAATTCATTATCTATCGAGTATCGACTTGAATGTCTATGTTAAATTTATAATATGCATTAATATGCAATGGATTGTATGCATGAGTGAATGAGATATAAGAAGTGTTAGAAGTAGAATTTACTTTATTATTGAATAATAATTGATTTAATCCTATTCCCTTATCCCCCATATTTGAAAGGAAATATAATTCAATTCTCCTCTCTCTTTCTTACAAATATACAATTGTATTGGTTGAATATACCTCACATACTTAAAGAAGATAAAATGAACAATGTGTGAATAAAATGAACAACTTAGGTGGACTGTATAGCAACATGAGTTATTTTTATAGTGGAGGCCATATTTTGATCCGAGCAAGGCGAATGCCTCATACCTAACTTTCCGAACCCATCTCTGAAGGGATGAGGATAGTTTAGGTCCTGAAGCAATGGATCGGATTGCCCCCTATTCATTCCTATTGAATAATTGGGTGGCGACTCCATTTCTCTAGATGTGCCCATGGCTCATTTGTGTTCCCTTAAGTCTTGAAAAAGGCTTTGACACAATGTCATGGTCACAAATGCTCTAACGAGATGAAAGCCCCATTCACAACACCATCATGGGGTTTAGGAGGGGCAGAGCCCTTGCACTACCCTTCTCTCCCTAAGACCCCATCTCAGCGTTGCTTGGCTTAATAACCTTCAGTTTAGAAAGTTCAACATACCTACTACTTTTCAAGACAGCTACTGCCTAGGCCGGCTTGGTTCGTAGAGAATGAGCATCAAGTGCTCAATGACAATCGACAGCTCGACGCTTTTGTTCTATCTCCTCAAGTGCTGCAGCAGCCTGCATAAGAAAAAGAACATCTTTAAAGGCCCTACCTCCCAGCGTGACTAAATAAAGAAGGGAGAAAAAGAAATAGCAAGAAGAGAAAAGGGATTTACCGTAGCTCTATAAGGCCACTTAAAAGCCTCTAGACTCTCGAAACCACGATCTTCAAGGGCTTTCAAAGCCTCTCCCCAACCTGCAGTAAAAGAGGGAGCCATGGCCTGGTTCAGAGCCTTTCTCTGGTTTGACATAACTTCAATACGGAGGCCCTTAAGGATTGCCTTCTGTTCCTTTATTTCCTTCTTCAATCGCCAATTAAGCTCATCTTTTCGATTGACGCTCTATTCCATCGACTTACATTTCTCAATAGCTCCTATCAAAGAAGCTTCAGCGGTTGAGAGCCTTTGCTTCAACTGTTTGTTGTCTTTCTCAAGAACACCTATGTTCTCTAAATGATAGACTATGATTTGCCTCATTTTCTTAGTAACCTACAAAATGAATACATTGACCTGGTTTAGAAAACCATTAGCAATGACATACCCAAAACCTACATATTCTTACCTCTACCATGTCGACAACAGGCCTTTGTGTAGATCAGAGTCACCAATGCCCTGTACCCTTTTAACGTCCTTGGGAAGAACAAAGCTATTCAGTAGGGCCTAACTGACAGAGGCATCCCACGAACTCTTCCTCACTTATACATGCTCGGTCTAATGCCCTTGTTTTATAGGGGCTACTATAAATAGATCCAAATACAACTCCCTCATTTTCTAGTTGACCCAAAAGTTCTCAGGCAATGACAAAGAAACTGGCTGGCTTGAGGGAGGAATAGGGGGAAAACCTTTGGAAAATAGGGTGAACCCAGCCATTTCCTTCATCTTCAACTTCTAAACCTCCTCTTTTCTGAAGATTCATCAGTCTATAACCTCCTCTTGCCCAGTTGGGCAACGGCATGTTGAAAGACAACACAATCAACAAAAAATCAGGAACTCCACCCTATATGCTACTTAGTAGTTGACCTTTGGTATCTATAGCGAGTGGGACATGAGGAAGTAGCAATCTAATACACCACCATTTGTTTAGAAGCAAAATGAGTAACTCGTGTAGTAGATGTGGAAGTAGTGGGCTTAGACCCTCTAGTCAACACCTTCAGCTCCTTAGAGTTAATCGTCTCCCTTGAAACCTCTTCCTCACTATTGGTAGACCCCTCTTGCCTACTAGACAACTCTTATCCACCCTCGTTTAGGCCCTCTATCTTCTAAGGGAGAGCACTACCAAAAACATCACAAAATGCCAGTTCACACCCACCTTGTTGAACGTCCAAAGGGAAATGAAGCAGGGGAGAAGAATGAGCCATGATAAACAAATTCATTGAGGTGTTGTAGGAATCACCATCGTGATCATAGGAGCCCATTTCAGTCCTCAAATAGTCCAGTCGCTCTCTACAAAGTCGAGTAAAGACAGGAGCTACGTAAAAAGGAGAAAAAGGTAAACAAATGAGAAAAGAATAGGATAGAAAAGGATGGTAGTAGCAGGAAATAGTGCCCTATCTCAATTCAAACAGAACAAAAACAAAAGGAGACAAAGTAATACCGATTTGGTCAAAATCTTTACGAATCCGAAACGGGAGACTAAACTCGGTTAGCCAATTCCCAACTGTGATCAGATAATTTTTCTTCCAGTCTTTGTTATTATGGGCAAAAATCAAAAAGAGTGCCTCCCCCTACCTTGGGGAGGCGTAGTAATGCCCCGAACTCCGTTTCAAATCTATTAAATAATAAGAACAAATGAAGTCCAACAAAGCAAGGCTAAGGTTTTGCTCCTTGTTTAGTATAGTCATGGCAGTGAGGATTTTTAATATGTGAAGCATGACTTGCGTCAGACACAAGTTACTGAAATAAAGGAACTCGAACATGAGAAGGTGAAAAGGCAACCTCACGGCGTCCAAATGCCACTAAGAAACTACCATGAAATCACCTTCCACTCCTTGAACCACCACGGGTCCCTCTATAACTTCTTGAAGAGAGACATTGGTATTCTCTAGGAAAGACAGACAGACCCATGCAGAATATAGATGGAGTCTTCGAAGACATGATGGAAAGAGAGAGAGAGAGAGAGAAAGAGAGAGAGAGAAGAATAAAGAGGAAATCAATGCTAGAACAGTGAAACAAACAAAACCAAAAGAGAGATGAAAGAAGGCTAAAAGATTGCAAGTTGAAGAAGACTTTAGAGAGCTAAGGGCCTTAAAAAGATAAGAAAGGGTATCAGTGAACTGCCACAGTAGACATTAGATTTTTGAGACTTGATGATAAAATAAAGATGAATGTTGAGTAATAAAAATGACCAAAATACCCTTCGAAGCTGAAGAGAAAAGGGTAAGAAGGAACGGATGAAAGGTCTCATAAATTGACATGTGAATTCAAAAAATTATAAAAATTAATCCAAAAGGAATCTTCTGATGAGCCATATGCCATTGCAAAGCTACGAATGTCTAGTTTTTGTAAAAATTTATGGATCGCAAATCGGAGTTAAATGTGAAAAGTTATGTGTGATTAAACAAACAAAGGTTAGAAGGGACTGCACTAAGTGCAAATATAGGAAAGACCAAAGGGGGAACAGCCGCCCGACTGTCAAACAGTCGCCTGACTATTGACTAACAGTAGCTTGACTATCAAACAAGTGCCTGATGGTTTGCCAACAGCCACTCCACTGTTGGTCCCTTAATTTTGAAAATTTTTAGTTTAGACCTTCCTTTTTCTTTCTTTACTTCCCTTTTCTGCTTTAGCCCTTCTATATATAAATAGCCCCCTTCTCACTTTTCAAGACACACTGATTATTGAATATAATCATCTCTTATCCCTCTTGAAGACAAGCTCGAGAATTTGAGAAGTTTTATCTAGTTTTAAGTTTTTTTGGACCTTTCACATTGCTCTAAACCCAGAAAGTGTATGTCCTAAGAGCAAATTTCTCTTCTCCCTCCTATTTTCTCTTTTATTTTTCTTGCTTAGAATTAATCATGATTAGGGTTTATTTTAATACTTAGGAGCATGTTTAGGGTTTATGAATTGTTTAACTCTTTTGTTTGTTTACGAGATAGATAAGCGTGTCGAGGTAAGTCCGCTATCCCTTATTTATTAGAATCATGTTTAGGAATTTAATTTCCTTTGTGAATGTTTAGAATCATGCTTAGGAGTACATGATTAGAATCATGCTAGGAGAACTTATAATTGCTTTAAAGCATGCTAGGAAATAGTATAGAATATCTAAGAATTACCATAGTACCCTTTTGAATGCTTGGATTAAGCTAGAATAGCCTTGTTTGATTTTGATTGTTTGACTTGGGCTAGAATATGCCATGATAACCATGTTTAGGCTAGAAATGCCATGAATTAATGTGAGTTATGCTAGAATAGCAATTGCCATGATAGAATTATCGAATATAGGTCGCAATGCCATGATTTTAGATTATGGCCTTCTATTATTATTGAATACGTCGTGAAAGAAGCTTGATATATGTTGAATAGACTCGCATATGGTGGTGAGGAATTCATCATCTATTGGGTTTCGAATTGATTATTGAATGTATGATTCATATGAATATATGGGATATTTTGTTGTTGAAGAACAAGCGATGTAATCCTTTTCCCTTTCTCACATGTTTGACGAAAATGTAATCCATTCTCCTCCCTCTTTCAATGGATGAATAAATAACTGTTATTTGATTGTATAATCACCTCACATGTCTTAAAGAAGATAAAAAGAAATATGTGCATAAAATCAACCACATAAGCGAAATAACATGAGCTATTCTAAATTGGTATACCATAGCAGAGGCCAGATTTTGATTCTGGCAAGTTGAATGACTCCTACCTAACTTTCCGAACCCATCTCTAAAAGGATGAAGATAGTTTAGGTCTTGAAGCAAGGGATCGAATTACCTTTATTCATTCCTAATTGAATAATTGGATGGCGATGATGAACACTTAAATATGTATGCTTAATAAGAGCTTAATTCATCATATTGCATTAACAATGTCATTAAATTCCTCAACTTAAGCATATTTGTAGTCTTTGCATCATTGGAATTAACTTTCTCTTAATTTTGATTTTGTTGTAGGTTCGGTAAAATGGGGATAACTTTCTATTTATAGATCAGAATGGTGCAAATCTTGATTTTTTGGAAAGCTGATTCAATTATGATTTTTTGGAAAGCTGATTAAATTATCTACAAGATTGTATTTCACAAGCATCATCAAATTCGGGATCTTAGTGGACCAAAAATGGGCTTGAAGTGAACCCATCTGGAGTTTCAGTCCAGCCTGACCATGCCTCAGTATTTTGACTATATCTCTTGATATACGTATCCAAATCATATAAATCAAGATGTTCTAGAAAGATGAGAGCAATATCTACAACTTTTATGAAGACATGTGATAAAAATTCTGAGTAATTTGATGCTGAAATCAGTGGTCAAAGTCGATGCACATGATGATTCCAATTGTAACAATATATTTGACTTTTGTCCCTTTTTAATTTGACAAGTTTGCCCCTGAATGTATCTATAAATAGAGGTGCCTTGTGACCCATTAGGGCATCTTGGCCTTGGTTGGGATCTCTTGTTATTGTGTTTTTCTCTCTTGTGTTTTAATGTTATTAAAGAATTTTCTTTTTCTTGCAATTTGTTTTCTTTCTTTTATAATGTTTTGCTAAATTCTCTTTTGCTAAGGTGAAAGGATGAAACCCTTGATATGAGAATAAGAATTTTCTAACCCTTGGCATGTGCTTAAGTATCATAATCTTGTATTGTTTTATTTTATATAATTTATATTTATTTTCTTAATCAATCTTGACACCACTCGTAAAGTAGAGATCTTAATCCATTATAGACAATCCTTGGCACATCAAATGCTTGGATCCTTTCTAGATGTCGTATAGTTCTTCCTTATCGACATGAATCTAGTTAGGAACCCTGATTTGTTGTAGACATATGGTGATTAGCACATTGGATGCTTGAACCCATTTACAAGAAGTGGTATAAATATTGGTAATGAAACAAATATAATTCATATAACTAAAATGGGCTTAAATGACATACCTTCCAATTAGAACCTCCTTGATGTGTGGATTCCAATTGAGTTATAATTGGGTTACTTGTCTTTATTTGATATATCAAGGGCAGATCCCCTAACCTTAGCTTTCATTATTATTATGTCAATTTCTCTTTTTTGTGTAGTTTAAGTATTCTTGTTTATTACTTATTAAATTGTTCCTTTATTTCCATGGATGGTTTAACCACCTCTTATTCTTGATTACATTTGAAAGATCGGTTATATCACTTATCATCTTGCTTTTATTTCTTAATATCATCCTGTTATTCATTTTAATTATTTATATCATATTTGCTTACCTTATAGTTTGTAGTGCTAAAACCCTTTTCTCGTGGATCGACCCCGGTCCACCGGGTTTATTACTTCAACACTCCTATACTTGAGAGATAATCCTATTTTTCGATGTGTTAGGCGACTCCATTTCTTCAAACGTGCCCATGGCTCGTTGTGTGTTCCCTTATGTCTTGAAAAAGGCTTTGACACAATGTTGTGTGACACATCCGAAAAAGGATTGTCTCCCAAGTATAGGAGTGTCGAAATAATAAAACCCGGTGAGACCAGGGTCGATCCACGAGGAAGGGGATTTTAGCGCTACAAATTATAAGCTAAGCAAATACGATATGATGATTCAAAGATATGACAAGATATTAATAGATGAGAATAATTAAAATACGCAAGAAATTAACGTAATAATAATGATAGCTAAGGTTAGGAGATCCGCCCTTGATAATTCAAATAAGGATAAACAACCCATTTTAGTTATATGAATTATATTTGCTTCGTTACCAATATTTATACCACTTCTTGTAAATGGGTTCAAGCATCCAATGTGCCAATCACCATATGTCTACAACAAATCAAGGTTCCTAACTAGATTCGTGTCGGTAAGGAAGAACCATACGACATCTAGAAAAGGATCCAAGCATTTGATGTGCCAAGGATTGTCGACAATGGATCAAGACCTTCACTTTACGAGTGGTGTCAAGATTGATTAAGAAATTAAATATAAATCATATTGAATAAACATTATAAGATTAAGATTATTAAGCACATATTAAGGGTTAGAAAATCCTTATTCTCATATCAAGGGTTTCACCCTTTCACCTTAGCAAAAGAGAAATTAGAAGAACATTATAATAGAAAGAAAATAAAATGCAAGAAAAAGGAAATTCATTAATAACATAAACACACAAAACACAATACAAGATCCTAGCCAAAGCCAAAATGTTCCAGCCAAGGCCAAGATGCCCTAATGGGTCACAAGGCACCTCTATTTATAGATACATCCAGGGGCAAACTTGTCAAATTACAAGGGCATAATTGTCAAATATTAGTTGTAAATATCTTTGACAATTGGGATCATTAGGCACCGACTTTGACCATCAATTTTGACATCGAAATATTGTGAATTTTAATCACATGTCTCATGAAAGTTGTAGATATTTCTCTCAGCTTTCTAGAACATATTGATTTGCACAATTTGGATACGTATTTTGAGAGATACGGTCCAAATACTGAGGCCTGGTCAGACTGGGCCGAGACTGTAGATGGGTTCACTTCAAGCCCAATTTTGGTCCACTAAGAGCCCGAATTTGATGATACTTGTGAAATGCAATCTTGTAGACAATTAATCATCTTTCCAAAACATTAAGAATTGCACCATTCTGATCTATAAATAGAGAGTTATGCCCATTTTACCAAACCTGTAACAAAACCAAAATTAAGAGAAATTAATTCCAAAGATGCAAAGCTACAAATATGCTTAAGTTGAGGAATTTAATGACACTATTAATGCAATATGATGAATAAACTCTTATTAAACATACATATTTAAGTGTTCATCACACCCCCCAACTAGCTTATTGCTAGTCCCTAGCAATTAAAGCGTTATTATTTAGAAGTGATTTATAGAATTTTACATCCAAGGTGATCATTATTGCACTCTCCTTGATTTTATCCAAATAAACAAACTCTCAACCATTTTTTTTTATGACTCATGTACCCTTCAGTCAAGATATCAATAAACCTTCTTTTTGTGCTCAGTCAACACATGACTATGGGGCTTATTTGAAAGAAGCCATATCGGTTCTAATATTTGTTAAGGCTAACAACTGTAGGTAGGGGGCATTCATTTATTTTATATATATGTTTTTTTTTGAAAGAATGCATCTTTAACCCATGTAGCGAGCCTTAGGCTAATGACTCCAAGACCAGTTGGCCTTAGGGCATTAGGTGTTAAGACACCCCTTCGAGCTTAACGACTCGGGTTGCCGATGCTTTATTTTTGCTTAGAAACTTGTGGATAGTGCAATGTTCAATCCCATTAAGCTTTCTCCTTAATCCATGTAGCGAGCTTTGGGCCAATAGCTCCCAAACCAGTTGGTCTTAGGGTATTAGGTGTTGAGGCACCCCTCGGGCTTAATTGCTCGAATTAAGGAGGCTACGAGACCAAACTTATCCACAATTGCTCTTTTTTTTTTAACCTTTTTTTTTGCTTTTTTTTTTTTTACTTTCCCCTTCCTTTTATTGTTATCCTAAACAAAATTAAAGAACTCAAATATTGCAACATTTCATTTCGCCACCCACAATCGTGCATCAAGGTATGTGTGTGTGTGAAAAAAGGTTCATGAATACTTGCTTAACGAGTACATAAGCACACAGTTTATTAAATGATAAGGTTGTGAGAGTTCATAGATTTGAATAATTCAAAGTGAAATGAATAAGACCTCCTTGTTATAAAATTCAAAAATCAAGACTAAATAATATCAAGTTAGCTAAAATGAGTTCACAAGATCAAAATAAAATAACACAATTGATTACTGGGTTTCAAGAGTTCAAACTGGTCCTCCTTACTCTGCCTATTTCCTGACCCAGAATGTGTCTCAAGAGGTATGAACTGTCCTTACACCGCACTCTGAATCTAATTACTAACTCGCCTCTTTTTTTTTTGCAAGAAAAAGAAAATTCAAAACATACTTATGTCTACTATCCTTCCCCCCCAACCAAATGAACATTGTCCTCAATGTTTAAATGTAGAGAGATAAAGTATAGGAGACATTACCTGAAGCTTCTGTTATTCAAGAGAGATGACCTGAAAGACTCATAAAATAAAATGCTACAAATAAAATAAAAGACAAGAAATTTAAAATTGATGGCACACATGCATGTGTATAGGTAGTTGTGACTGTGGCTCACATCTTCCTCTGGTTTTACGTCCAGAAACAGCTTAACCACCTTCTATGAGTTGGGGATATGCTTCCCATCCAGTTTTCTTATAAACTGGCAAACAGGGTCGTTTTGAGTCAGATTCCCAAGACTATGAAAAAAATGAGAGAAAAGAAAAGAAAATGAATGCAAGGTGAGCAACAGTTTTTAGGGAACTGAAAAACCGACTTTAAAAGCTATGGAGTACCATATTCGCCACTTGACCGGAAAACAAAATGCAAACACACAAATAAAATAAAAGCACATAAAATAAAATAAGAACAAACTAGAAACGATAGCAAAAATCAAGAATGAAAATGAAAATATGGCACAAACGGATAAAATTTGGTTAGTCGTGAAAAAAGGCCAAAAGAGGAATCTCTTCGAAAGTAATTTACCGCGGTCAAAAATATGCCATTGAGGTGGTACCTCTCTTTTTCCTTTATTTGTAAGAATGGAAGAGATTACCACTGATTGAGTTTGTTTGTCCTTGAGGCATGCATTCTTGAGTGTGGATGTTTCTTCCTGCCTTTTTTCAAAGCATGGCTCCCAACTCTAAATCTCTTTCACCTGTACAAAATCAAGCAATGAAAATTCTTTAGAAGCAATGGGCACTAGTTGCATATTTCCTTCAAATGAACTAGTTAACCTAATTTCTGAAGGACTTGACAAATTATCATTTTGGATATAGTCTTCCACGTTAATCTTATTAGCTTCCTCACATTCATCATGCTTGAAAAATTCATTATTGTCAAAATTTTGGTTGTGTTCCTTTGCATGATGACATGAGGGCATAAATGAGGATTCAATCTCTTCCTTGTTAGGTGTAGGTTTATTAACCTTTTCCTTACCCTTTAAGATTGATTCATCATCTTTCTCTTAGGGGTTAAAAATATGTTCTTTATCAACCTTATCTTTGTGAAGAGTACTTACCGAATCTTCATCTAGATGTTGGCCACTTGGATTACTCACATGTGGATTGATGGAATTTGGCTCTAATTGAGATAGAAACTCACCTTTCTCATGAGTATGAAGTGCAAATGCAAGTATTTCAAGAGCATCATTCAAGTTTGCCATAGTTTGAGCAACTTGACTATTAAAAGCATCTTGCTTTGCAATGAATGAATTCAATGTTTCTTCTAGATCCTCATAAGATGCATGATCATGAGATTTTTGAAAATTTTGAAAGGAAGGTTGATAAAATTGTGCATTATTATCATTCCTCAAATCAGAATTCAAGTGATTTTTCCATTTAAAATTTTGTGAGTAAGGATTAGGATTTGACCTTTGGAAAGTGTTTAAAACATTGGTTTGGTCATGGAGACTTTTTCTAAAGGTAGGCACCCTTGGGCAATCATCCGTTGCATGATCACTAGAATTACAAGTGTAACAGACAATTTCTTGCATAGACCACATTTCTAAATCCTCGACTTCTCTAGTTAGGAATCTAAATTTAGCATGAAGATCATGATTCTTCCTAAAGTTATAAATGCCTCTACTGGATGTTCTTGGTACCTTGTAGGTGCCAACATTATTCCAATTTTGGGCATGTTTTGCTAGTAAGTCTAGGTAATCCATGGCTTCATTAGGGTCTTCATTTTCAAATTGTCCATTACACATTAATTCCACCATTTGCCTAGCTTGATGTGTAGGACCTTCATAGAAAATTAAAACTAGTTCCCATGTTTCCAAACCATGATGAGGACAAGTATTAAGCAATGCTTTATACTTATCCCAACATTGGTAAAAGGTCTCTCCTTGTTTTTGAGTGAAATTGATGATTTGCCTTTTGAGAGAATTTGTTCTATAGGGAGGAAAGAATTTTTTAAGAAATTGTTGTTGCATTTCATCCCATGACCTAATAGATCCTGACCTAAGAGTTTGTAGCCATGTTTTAGCTTTATCTTTCAAAGAAAAAGGAAAAAGCTTTAATCTAAAGATGTTTATGCTACAATTTAGGTCACTATATGTGTTACAAAACTCTTCAAATTCTCTCAAGTGCAAATATGGGTTTTCAACATCTAGGCCATGAAAGTGAGGTAAGAATTGAATGAAATCTGGTTCATGGTTGAAATATATTACATCATGAGGGAAGACTATGCATGATTGTGTACAAGTTCTCATAAGATTCATGCCATCCATTTATGT
>SNVD02013330.1:0-79686 GCA_013180625.2 Boswellia sacra
TATCCCAATCTTTCCTTACTTTGTTGTTAAATAAAACAAGCTCTTTATTTAATCTCTATCCATTAAACAACCTAGAACAAGCTTTCTAAATTTAATTCAATGGATGCATTACGATAAGAAAGACAGGTTGATCTAAGCAATAAACACACAAGCTCGGATTATTTAACTTAGGTTATATTCTCCAATGGCAATCTCTGATCACAATTTTGCTACTAATGATTAGAAATTCAAGACAATTACGGATCAAGATTTCTAGTCTAGCAATAGACAATATCCAGATTATATTCAGTTGGCACCCAAAGACAATCCAACAAGCAATCATAAGCATTAAACATGGGAAAATACAAGCAACTTCAATTAGAGAATTGGATAATAATTTCTTGAACAATCAACTCACAAACGCCATATCAAGGGCTTTGAAATTACCCTCAACCAATTCAGATTTAGTTACACATATTCAGACACAATACAAATACAATACAATACATAGCAATTCCAGAAAATGGAAGGGAAATGGATAACTTAGCAAATCTGATGAAATCTCTTAGGATTTGTAGTTCTTCCTCTTTCCAAGCCTTCAATTTCCTTCAAGAACTCTAAAAGATAAGAGAAATCCAAAGATGCAGCCTCCAAGTCGTTTCCTCCTCTTTAAGTTATCAAAATAAAACCCTAAAATGTGTTTATATACTCTGCTACAGTAACTTGCTACAGTGCCACGTATTTAATGACATGCTACAGTGATATGTGGAATTACAAATATACACTTCTCATACCATTTTTATCACAACTTTCGGTACACTACATAAATTCGTGAACCGTAAATTTCTCAAAAAAATAGACTTCGAGAGCTCTCCAATGGTATATAGCATGTTTTCCGGTTAATTGTATATCGATACAATCAACTCCGAGAAATTGGTTGATTAGCAGAGGTGAAAATGAAGGGTTTTACTCCAATTTTGTGCAAGTTCCTCCAAAACTCCTACAAACATCAAAAACCACACAAAAACATAAAAATACCAAGGAATATAGCGAAGAAATATAGACGTAATTGATATGAAAATGATATATAAATAGACACCTATCAAATTCCCCCACACTTAGACTTTGTTAGTCCTCGAGCAACTACAACGATATTAGATCGAAACAGAATCAAAGAAAAATTATATTAGATCGAAACAGAATCAAATAAAAATTAAAACAACACAAATGCTTCAACTTGCAAATAGGCCTCAAAGATTGTATTTAATTATAACCCAAGGAAAACTTTAAAATTATGCACTTGATCAAAAATTTCATTTCAAAGATTAGTTTCGCTCTACTTTAATTCCTTGTGTGTGTGTGTATAGCCATTTTCACATAATCACTTGTAACTCGGATGAGTTTATGCATAAAAATGAATCGTATTTAATAGTGAAGATATGTGTATAAATGAACTCCATATGTCTGCTTTTCAAGTCACTCTCCACTAATATAGACAAGCACAATACCAAGGATCAAGTAGGACTTTATTAAGCTTGTAACGTTTGGCTTGGGTGAAAGTATGATAAAGGATAATAATTTGGCTCAAATCACCCACAAACACATAAATCATTCAAGATTATGTAGAGCTCAACCACATAACATAAAACAATTCGTTCGAATTCACCAAGTGACTCCCCCAAATTTATTCAGAACACCCAATCTCTCTTTTTATTATTGTTTTTTTTTTTTTACACAAAAGAAATTACACCCCCACACTTTGTTGTTTCATTCTTTTTAATAACACTCAAGGGTATAGATCTCTTTTTCTTATTTTTTCTTTTCTCTTTTTTTTTTTCTTTTTTTTAACTGCTGCACTTCCCCTCCCCCACACTTAAACAACACATTGTCCTCAATGTGTAAGTACATGGAAGATAAGTACAGATTGTTTTTTTCTTTCTTTCTTTTTTTTTTTACTAACACAATAAAACTCACTTGCATTGCTCATGGCACAATCCAACCTCCTTTAACTTCCTAAAAACAGAACATAGCTCAAAATGTAATCATGAATGATCTACATGCTCATAGGTAAGGGACAAACTGTGTGGAAAAAAAATCATTTGAGATTAGGAAATCTTTTAGTGAGTTAATTAAAAAAAAAGCTTACAGGCGCTCAAAGGGGTAACTAGGGATCAATTTCAATTAAGGTTGGCTATTAAGGCTCAAACGATCCAAAGATGGCCTAAATCATTTCCCCAAATTGCACAGTCTAGGATTTCGCCTCGAGTGACCATCAAACAGGTTTTAGAATTCATTGAAATCTGAAGAAACACTTAAATTGCATAAACCTTCTCTAAGTAAACAAATAACTCAGTGATAATGGCTCGATGCTCAATGTTGTTCAAGGAATCAAAGGTAAAGCAAAAACCAATATACATTTCAAGCACACAGATCCATGCATCATTTATTATTTTCCAAGAGTTATTCTTAATTCAATCATTATCTTATTATCGACCCATAAAATGCAAGAAAAGAGGTACGTGGCCTTGTTACACCTGAGTCAAGATTATATATTTCAACAATTCTTAGGACCAGTAGCCCGCAGACTTAAGGTTTCCAGCCTATATACCTTTATTATGAAGAACAAAACAAGAAACAAGACACTGCAAATAACATAAAATAAACAAACTACAAAGTTATTAAGGAAGAATGCGTTTCAAGGGTTAAGGAAACCCCATATTCTGCAATTCTCAGGTTTTTCCACAATTTTTTTTTTTTAAAAATCGAAACTGATAAAGATAAAAACACATAACAACTCTAAATTACGGAAAACTAAACTCACTCATAAAATAACAAAGTTCAACAAGTCAGCAAACAAAAACAAGTTAGTTAGAATGGGTCTAAAAAAATTTAGAAGTTAGCCCCCTTATTCAGCCATTATGGATTGAAGAGATCCAGAATGCGTTTCAAGAGAACTTGAACTTTTTAAGCCACCACTCTAAAAATCGAGATTATAAAATATTACCTGGGACGAAAGAAATAACTTGAAAAACCTCAAAAGAAATAACATGAAAAATCTCAAATAAACACAATAAAAAGAGAGCAAACAAAAGTGAAGCAAACTAGTAGATAAAGATTACAGACTTAGCGTTAAATCCAGTTTATGCCTTTTATTGCCTTCCGCAAACCAATCTATCCGAGCTATTATTGGATCAGGCGAATAGACGAATGCTTGTAATTTATCAATTAACTCCCCTGCAGTTGAAGCTGTAACCAGGATTTGCCTTGCCGACTGTGAGATGAAGTTTTTTTCTACTGCTTGATCAAGAAAAGACAACAAACCATCAAAAAAATTATTGACATTTAACAAACCAATGGGTTTCCGATGGATATTTAGCTATGCCCAAGAGGTGATTTGAAATATCTCCTCTAATGTACCATAACCACCGGGCAAAGCTATAAATGCATCAGATTTAATGAGCATATGTGCAATATGCTCATGCATGCTAGAGACCTGTAACTCTTCCCCCATGGTGTTGCCTACGATATCTCGTACAGCTAATGGTTTAGGGATAATGCCGAGAACTTTGCTCCCTCCCAGGGATGCAGCTGTCAACACACACCCCATTAACCCAAGACTACCTCCTCCATAAATCAAATGAATACCCCTTGCAGCTAATGTCCTACCAAGATCAAGAGCTATTGTTGTAAACTCTCCATCTTTACCAAATTGCGATCCACAAAATACGCATATATTCTGGAATCACCGAATTGGTGTTTTCTTCATTTCTACAAGTGCTCTAACCTTGTGTAAGACAATAATGCACGTTAGGTAATATGCTTTTCAAGTGCAAGACAGGTTATAATAATGACATTTGAAAATATGGAGAATGGATATATACACACGCAAAACTCTCAAATTTGACACATGGGGACATAATTTCGGTGGGGGTTGCTCGATGCAGATTTATCGCCCCAAGATTTGAAAAAATTAGGATATGATTTTGGTGAGGTTGACAAATCAACACACTTGTCTCCCACGTGAAACATGAAAAAATGAAAGATTATGCTTTCGGCGAGGTTGACAAAACCTACACACTTGTCTCCCACGTGAAACATAGAAAATGGAGATACACTTTCGGCGGGGGTTGACAAAACCCCCACACTTGTCTCCCACGTGAAGCATAAAAAATAGAGATACACTTTCGGTGGAGGTTGACAAAACCTCCACACTGGTCTCCCACGTGTACTTATGCCATAGGGTAGTCATATGGTTTGTCAAAAAGAAAACTTGAAATTAAAACAAACAAAATCAACAAACAACAACAATACAAAAACAATATTGATAATCAGATCAAACGTAACAAGAAAAAAAAAATTCGACAACAACAACACATATTCAAATGTACAAGTAGTTGTGATTGTGGCTCACATCTTCCTCTGGTTTTACGTCCAGTAACGGCTGAAACGCCTTCTATGAGTCGGGGATTTGCTTCCCATCCAGTTTTCTTATAAACTGGCAAACAGGGTCTTTTTTAGTCAGATTCCCTAGACTATAACACTACAATTCATCACGAAATTGTGTCCATAGATTAAGCAATTCACGCTAAACAAGTCCACAAGAATGTGACTCAAGAGTTAATAAAACATTATCCAGCGACTCATTACTCAGGCCATTCTTAATAAATGATAGTTTATCTTCTCTATTTCTGGACACGAAACCCAATGAACGACAAGTCTGGTTACAATTCCATCTAGCACATTTATAACATACTTATAACCTCTTCGCTTTTCGCCTCTTGGCGTAGTAGCTCTTTCCTAGACCAGGCATGTATTTTGCGAGATTAATGTCAGGCTCACCTGACAATCTCACCTTGACTTCAATAAGCCATCGGATATCCGCAGGCACATTTAGGAGCATCAATGCCCAAAGTATAGTCATCCGTACTTTATAAATTTTGAACATAGCATTTTGAGGAAGTGAAGGAAAATATTTATGAAGGTTTGACATAAAGATATCGGCATCCATTGAAGAGAATAAAAGGAGAGATATTACCGATAATACGATTGAGTCTGTTCTTCTCCAAGATGTGCACGTTTCAAACCTTCAGGCAATGGCTTCAGCTTCCATTTAGATGTTTCCTCAAGCTGTTGCACAAATGAGCTTAAAGCACGGAAAAATCAAATTAAACAAAAGAAACGAAAAGAAAACAAAATAAAATAAAGATGCATAAAAGAAATAAAAACACAATAGCAAACAAAAGTAAAAAATAAACAAAGAAACTAATGAGACAGATGGCAAAGAGAGATAAAACCTGATCAATTACGTTCGATAAAGCCTATGAGAGGAATCTCCTCGAGATACAAAAATTGATCATCATTACCTTCTTTTCTTCTTCTCTTTTTATTTATTTTTCGAAATCATTGGGTTGCCTCCCAATAAGCGCTTGGTTTAACGTCCTCAGCCTGACGTTATCTGCCCTCACCCATCAAGATAAGTTGGCTCGTAGAGAGGTACCTCATCGATGTCCTGCATCACTGAATTCTCATAGTAAGGCTTCAACCTATGCTCATTCACCTTGAATACTTTGTCCATTTTTAAGCTCTTGATTTCCACTGCACCATGAGGAAAAGCATTAGTAATAACACGAGATCGTAATTTACCTGGAAATAACTTGAGGTGAGAATGAAATAAAAGAACTTTTTGTCCCACTTCAAAATTCTTTCTGGAGATCATTTTATCATGAAATGGCTTAGTTTTCTCCTTGTAAATTCTGGAATTCTCATAGGCATCATTTCTAAGTTCTTCCAATTCTTGTAGTTGTAGCTTCCTTTGTTCTCCAACAGCATCCGTCTCCATGTTACAAAGCTTTACTGCCCATCATGCTTTATGTTCGAGCTCTACTGGAAGGTGACATGGCTTACCATAGACTAACCTATATGGAGACATACCAATAGGTGTCTTGTAAGTAGTCCGGTATGCCCAAAGTGCATCAATCAATCGTAGGCTCCAATCTTTTCGGTTTGGATTCACTGTCTTCTCGAGAATGGACTTGACTTCTCGATTTGAAACTTCAACTTGACCACTAGTTTGTGGATGATATACAGTAGACACCTTGTGAGTGATGTTGTATTTCTTGAGCAATGCTTCAAATGATCGGTTGCAGAAGTGTGTCCCTCTGCCGCTAATCATGGCTCTTGGTGTTCCAAATCTCGCAAAAATGTTAGATTTCACAAAATCTACAACAACTTTAGAATCATTAGTTCTTGTAGCTTTTGCTTCCACCCATTTAGAAACATAATCCACAGCAAGTATAATGTAAACATTACCAAATGATGAAGGAAAAGGACCCATGAAATCAATGCCCCACACATCAAAAATTTCGACAATAAGTATAGGGGTTTATGGCATTTGATTTTTGGCACTTAAATTACCTGTCCTTTGACAACGGTCACAAGCTTTGCAGAACAGATATGCATCTTTGAACAATGATGGCCAGTAGAATCCACAATTAAGAACTTTAAGGGCTGTTCTTTTTGGTCCGAAATGACCTCCACATGCATAAGAATGACAGAAGGTTAAAATTGAATTAAATTCAGATTCAGAAATGCACCTTCTTATCACTTGGTCAGAACAATGCTTCCATACGTACGGATCATCCCATATGTAATACTTGGCAATGTTCTTGATCTTGTCTCTTTGAGTTCGAGTCAAGTCATGTGGTAGCTTCTTGGTAACTAAGTAGTTGACAATATCTGCATACCAAGGGGCTACTACATTTAGAGACAACAATTATTCATCCGGAAAACTTTCTTGTAATGGCAGTGCATTCTTATCATGGACAATACGACTGAGATGGTCTGCAACTAAGTTTTCACTTCCCTTCTTATCTTTGATCTCCAAGTCAAACTCTTGTAAAAGGAGTATCCATCTGATAAGCCTTGGTTTAGCATCTTTCTTTATGAGCAAGTACCTCAAAGCTGTATGATCAGAATAAAAGGTTACTTTAGTACCAATCAAATAAGATCGAAACTTTTCTAAAGCAAAAATAACCGCTAGCAGCTCTTTCTCAGTGGTAGAATAATTAAGTTGAGCATCATTTAAAGTCCGAGATGCGTAGTAAATGGCATGTGGAATTTTGCCAATTCGTTGACCCAAAACGGCACCCACAGTGTAGTCACTTGCATCACACATGATCTCGAATGGATTATCCCAATTCGAAGATTGGATTACTGGAGCCGAAATCAATAGTTCCTTCAGTCTCTCAAATGCCTCTTTGCATTTCTCATCAAATTCAAAGGCCACATCATTCTGTAATAATCTGCATAGGGGCAATGCTATCTTCGAGAAATCTTTGATGAATCTACGATCAAAACCTGCATGACCAAGAAACGAACGAATATCTCGCACACTTGTGGGAGGTGGTAAGGAACATATAAGATCTATCTTGGATTTATCCACCTCTATACCCTTAGCAGAAATAACATGTCCCAAAACTATACCTTGATCTACCATAAAATGACATTTCTCCCAATTCAGAACAAGGTTAGTTTCTATACATCTTTGAAGTATAAGGGTAAGGTTGTCAAGGCATTTATCAAAAGAATCACAAAAACACTAAAGTCATCCATAAATACCTCAATGATGTTCTCAACATAATCAGAGAAAATACTTACCATACACCTTTGGAAAGTGGCAGGGGCATTGCAAAGACCAAATGGCATGCGTCGATAGGCAAATGTACCGAATGGGCAGGTGAATGTAGTTTTCTCTTGATCCTCACGGGCAATGACAATCTGATTATATCCTGAATAGCCATCAAGAAAATAATAGTGAGAATGACCTGCTAACCTCTCCAGCATTTAATCAATGAATGGCAAAGGAAAGTGATCCTTACGAGTTGCTGAATTGAGCTTCCGATAATCAATACAAACTCGCCAGCCGGTTTGGATACGAGTGGGAACTAGCTCATTATTGTCATTCTTAACTACCGTAACACCAGATTTCTTTAGAACAACTTGGACTGGACTCACCCACTTGCTGTCTGAAACTGGATAAATCACATCCACATCTAACAATTTCAGGATTTCTTTCTTGAAAACTTCCATCATTAGAGGATTCAACCTCCGCTGTGCTTCTCGAGTGGGCTTAGATCCTTCTTCTAATAAGATACAGTGCATGCATATGGCTAGGCTAATACCTTTGATGTCAGCGATTGTCCATCCAATGGCTGTTTTGTGATCTCGAAGCACTCTGATGAGTTTCTCTTCTTGTAATGGTGCAAGGCCCTTTGCTATTATGACTGGCAAAGTGTCTTTCTCACCCAGGAATACATGCTTCAAATGATTTGGAAGAGGCTTAAGCTCCAAGGCAGGTGCTTTCATCACAGAAGGAAGAAGTTTCTCATTAGATAAAGGCAATTCAATGTACGAAACATCATACCTGTTTGTTGTGATAGCTATAGTCTCATCCAAGCTTGTCACAGCTTCCTCCACTTCTTTAGACACTTGTATCAACTTTCTCGATTCTCTGGAATTTTCTGCCCCTATGTGCTCACTAATGGCTACTTCCAATGCATCCTTGCGAGTTAACTCAAAAAGTTATTGTGCCAAGGAATCGATAACATCCACTGCAAAAACAGAATGCAAGTCACTAGGGTACCTCATTGCCTCAAAAATATTGAAACGGACCACCTCGCCATCAAATTCCATGGTGAAAATGCCATCATGAACATCAATCTTAGTTCGGGCAGTTTTCAAGAATGGTCTCCCCAAAATAATCGGTGTTGGATTGGGAGATGTCTCATCCTCCATTTCAAGAACATAAAAGTCTGCTGGAAATACCAATTGATTCACCTACATAAGCACATCTTCCATAACTCCCTTGGGATATGCATTAGAACGATCAGCAAGTTGAATGATAATACCAGTTTTTGCAAAGGGTCCAAGATTCAAGGAAGCATAAATAGAATATGGCATGACATTAATAGATGCTCCTAAATCTAACATAGCTCTTTCAAACTTGGTATTACCAATTGTGCATGGAATGGTGAACGTACCTGGATCTTTGCATTTCGGAGGAATTTTTCTTTGCAATACAGCTGAAACATTTTCCCCCACACTTACCTTCTCATTTCCTTTCAACTTTCTCTTGTTGGTGCATAACTCCTTGAGAAATTTTGCATAACGAGGTACTTGCTTAATAGCATCCAGAAGTGGTATATTTACCTCGATCTTGCGAAAAGTTTCTAGGATTTCCTGCTCTTGTTCCTCCTTCTTTGATTTTGCAAATCTGCTAGGAAAAGGTGGAGGAGTAACATATGAAGGAATATGGGTTTTAGGATTTACCTTAGAAGATGATGTTTTATTCATGGTGGGAGTGGTATCATCCCCTTCATCAGCTTGTGATTTCTTTGGTGGAATCTCTAATTGCTTTCCACTTCTCAAAGTTACAGCACTAGCATTTTCTCTTGGATTGATCACTGGCTGAGAAGGTAATTTTTCTGAGCTTTGACTCTCAAATTTGCTCATGTTAGTGGCCAATTGTCCCATTTGATTTTCCAGGTTTTGGATACTTTCCCTAGTTTCCTGCTGAAATTGCATTGTGTTAGTGGCAAGTGCTTTAACAATATCCTGGAGAGACATACCTGAATTTTGTGGAGCTGGTTGTGGTGCTGGTTGTGGTTGGTGCTTGAAATGGTTGCTACACCCTTGGTTGATTGAAACCTGGTGGTCAATTTGGTATGGCATTTGGGACAATTGGTTGATGATTCCCATATCTTAAATTAGGTGATCTCTCCATCCAGCATTGTAAGTATTAGAGAAAGGGTCATACCTTTGCCTTGGTTGTCCTGGAAATCCACCCATGGCATTGGCTTGTTCTGTATCTCCTTCTTGCAAAGTTGGACACATGTCGGTTGGATGGTCCATGGTAGAACATACTCCACATGCATAAGATTGTTGCATATATCCTACAGCCATTTTTTTTACAAGAGAGGTAAGTTCACAAAGTTGTTGTTCAATGTTTGAAGTACTTACCTCATTTACTCTTTTTGGTAGTTGTGGCTCAAATTGACTGCTGAATTGTTGGGAGTTCGCTACCATGTCACTAATCAAACGTCTTGCCACGTTCGGTGTTTTATTAACTAGTGCTCCACCACTAGCAGCATCAATGATACTCCTTTCCATGGTAGGAGACCCTCATAGAAATATTGAATTAGGAGTCCATCATTAATTTGGTGGTTTGGACAGCTGGCACATAACCTTTTAAATCTCTCCCAATATTCATGAAGTGATTCTCCATTATGTTGTCGAATGCCACTAATATCTTTTCTAATATTTGTAACTTTCGAGGCTGGAAAGTATTTCTCCAAAAAGAGTTTACTCATCTCATTCCAAGTGGTAATGGTACCTGGTGGTAGGTAGTATAGCCAATCTTTTGCCGAATCTGCTAATGAGAATGGGAAAGCTCTCAATTTAATTTGCTCTTCAGAAACGCCGGTTGGCTTCATACTTGAGCATACCACATGAAATTCTTTGAGGTGTTTGTTCGGATCCTCTCCTGCAAAACCATGAAATGTAGGCAAGAGATGAATCAGTCCAGATTTAAGTTCAAAATCTATCTCAAAATTGGTGCTTATGCATAGCGGTTGTTGATCAATAATTGGAGCCGCTAACTCCTTAAGAGCCTGATCGTTTTCCATCGCCATTGCTTCCGATTCAGATTTGATTGAACTGCAAGAAGATGGGAGGGAAGTATGTCGTGCAAGGTCAAATTCTGGAGGTGGAGTTAAAATTGACCGATTTAGCCTTAAATTCGAGGATTGGAGAAACTCCTTAATTCTCTTAAGTCATTGTTCCGCTTCTCCCTCGAACATAAAAGGCTAAACACAAACAATCAGGAAATAACAATTAAGAATCAGTAGTAAAAACAGAATAACAAATTGATTTAGAAAATCAATCCCCGGCAACGGCGCCAAAAACTTGATGCGTTTGAAACTAGCAAGTATACTAGTCGCACAAGTAATAGAGTGATAAGTAAGATATCGTTCCCACGAGGATTGATTCTAATTGAATTTGTTATTTCCAGCAACAATTAACTAAATGGGGGGTTTTGTTGGTTGTTAACTAGATGAAAAACTGAATACGACGGTAATTAATGAATAACACAATGCAAACTTAATTGAAATGGGAATTAATAAATGATAGAAATCTGGTTAAGGGATCATTCTCCACCACAAGATATGGATTTGCGAATTAATTGTAGAATTATCATCCAATTACACCCATTGAAATTATCAACCGTAGATAACAATAAGCTCTGTTATCCCAATCTTTCCTTACTTTGTTGTTAAATAAAACAGGCTCTTTATTTAATCTCTATCCATTAAACAACTAGAACAAGCTCTCTAAATTTAATTCAATGGATGCATTACGATAAGAAAGATAGGTTGATCTAAGCAATAAACACACAAGCTCGGATTATTTAACGGAGGTTATATTCTCCAATTGTAATCTCTGATCACAATTTTGCTACTAATGATTAGAAATTCAAGACAATTACGGATCAAAATTTCTAGTCTAGCAATAGACAATATCCAGATTATATTCAGTTGGCCACCCAAAATACAATCCAGCAAGCAATCATAAACATTAAACATGGGAAAATACAAGCAACTTCAATTAGAGAATTGGATAATAATTTCTTGCACAATCAACTCACAAACGCCATATCAAGGGCTTTGAAATCACCCTCAACCAATTCAGATTTAGTTACACATATTCAGACATAATACAAATACAATACAATACATAGCAATTCCAGAAAATGAAAGGGAAATAGAAAACTTAGCAAATCTGATGAAATCTCTTAGGATTTGTAGTTCTTCCTCTTTCCAAGCCTTCAATCTCCTTCAAGGACTCTAAGAGATGAGAGAAATCCAAAGATGCAGCCTCCTCCACGTTCTCCCCTCTTCAAGTTATGAAAATAAAACCCTAAAATGTGTTTAAATACTCTGCTACAGTAACTTGCTACAGTGCCCCGTATTTAATAACATGCTACAGTGATATATGGAATTACAGATATACACTTCTCATACCATTTTTATCACAACTTTCGGTACACTACATAAATTCGTGAACCGTAAATTTCTCCAGAAAATAGACTTCGAGAGCTTTTCAATGGTATATAGCATGTTATCCGGTTAATTGTATATCGATACAATCAACTCCAAGAAATTGGTTGACTAGCAGAGGTGAAAATGAAGGGTTTTACTCCAATTTTGTGTAAGTTCCTCCAAAACTCCTACAAACATCAAAAACCACACAAAAACATAAAAATACCAAGGAATATAGCAAAGAAATATAGACGGAATTGATATGAAAATGATATATAAATAGACACCTATCAACAACATTCACAATGTGAGCACTCGAAAATGATTGAATAGCAGTGGAAGATAAATCAATCATATACAAGCCATCATATAGAGTGCCAGAACCCACAAGCATAGAATTTTTATACAAAAATACTTTGTTTTCACCAAAATAAGGTACATAGCCACATTTATCCAAAATAGATACAGATATCAAGTTTTTCTAATGAAGGGAATATAAGCTATATCTCTAGGTTCTAAAATGTGGCGAGTTGCCAAGTGAAGTCTGACATCTCTAATATGTTATACAATGGCTTTGACTCCATTGCCCATATTTACATATGGCTTCCCTTCATGGGGTTCCCTACAACTTTTGAATTGTTATAAGGAATTTGCAATTTAACAGTCACACCAATATCTAACCACCAAGAATTAGAGGGAACATTAGTAAGGTTGGATTCAAAGAATATAAAGGCCATAAGGGTACCTTTCTTTTCAAACCAAGCTATACTTCTCGCAATGGACCTTTTTGTGCCCTCGTTTATGGCAAAAGAAATATCCATCTTTCTTCTTACCCTTTTTCTTCTTAAATGATTTCTTACTAAAGCGTCCTTTAGAAGAATTTTTCTTTGAACTGCCACTTTCGAAATTGAGAACCATGGCACTATAAATACCCCTTTTTCTTATTCCCTCTTCCTTTTGAACCAATTCTGCAGTCATGGCATTGAAGTCCCACTCAGCTTGCTGGGCATTGTAATTACTTTTTAGATTGTCAAACTGTGATGGAAGAGAATCCAGGATCTTCCATGCTAAAAAGCTCTTTGTAAGATCAACACCCATGTCCTTGAGTTTGTTATAGTATCCTTTCATGCTCATAGCATATTCTCTAATTTCACTAACGCCATCATAAAGCATGGATGTAATTAAACTCATATAAGTGGTCATCTTAGACTTGTCAAACCTAGTGAAATGTTCCTTAACAGCATCCAGGTAATCTTTGGCATTATCACACTTATGAATAGTATCCCTTATTGATCTATCTATAGAGTACTTGATAACACTCATGCAAGCCCTATTGGAATTTATCCGAGTCTCATAATTGGCAACCTCAGCGGCAAAGTTCTCGTCAATGGGCATTAGAGGAGTCTCTATCTGCAAAGCCAGGTCCTCATCACTTATGAATAAATACACCATGACAGAATCATGCCAATCCTCAAAAGCAGCCCTAATAAGACTCGAAATGGATGACATACTAAGAGACATTATGGAAGGATTCAAAGTTGAGGAAACAATAGCATTTATCAATAAGCATTTAAAATAAAAGAACATGCAAAATTGTGAATCCTCATGGTCATATATATTGAACCACCCTTTCCATATGCAAATATGAGAGTTTTCTTTATACCGAATGAAAATTTTCCAAACTTAATAAAGTAGAATTAATTGAATATAATACTAAACATGACTCGATATCGACAAGGTAATCATAAATCATGAAAAGTACTAAATGCCCAACCAATCTCTTTATCGCCGCAAGCATTCTACCGAGTAGTGCAAACCGACAAGGTAAGATTATCATCAATATGAATCTTAGTAAAACCGTGACATAAAAAAGACAATTACCTTAATTTGCCCTCAAATAACCTTTATAAAACCCAAATAATCTATCATGATTGGCCCTACGATAGGTGAGTGCACAACCATTCAAAATTATTGATTTTAGTAGTCAATAATAAAATCTTTATGAATTGTCTTACTTTAAGGTGGATCACGAAGACTTTAAAAACTTTTTGACCTTGAGGAAATTTACTAAAAAGGGTTCCCGTGTAACCATAAAAACTTTATTGACCTCCAAGAGTTTACCAAAAAAGGGTCCGGTTGTTATTGCAAAAAAGTATTAGCCAATCATAATTTTACAAAATTGGGTAACTGAAAAGTTGGGGGTCCTTCTGGACAAGATGCCCAAGAACTAAAACATACATTACCGAAAACAGGGGGTCAAAATATTTATGTAGGGGGCTTTGTTTGCAAAACTTAAAACTGTTGGAGGTCCAAAACTTTTCACAAAATATCTTGAACAACTTTCTTCTTCACTCAACTTTCTGAGACCGGGTCGTCATGACCCGATTTTGACTGGTTTCACAGATCCATCAAATTAGCCCATAAAAATTGGGGAAAAAGGCATAATCAAGCTACCCACACCTCATATAACCTGAATCAACCAAAGATTCGCACAAAAAATTCAACAAGTCAAGCGATCCCAAAATGGAGGGTGATCATCCATGGCTAACAATGCAAAAAAACACTAAATCATCACTCAACAAGCCCATATTCATAGGAACAACTCTACATCAAGTTACTTATCATGAATAATTGATGAATATGCAGATGATACGTTTAGATATACATTATACAATTACGCTTCTCACATAGATAAAACAATAATCTTTAGTCAATATATCACAGAAAACGTAATATAAGTGCGCTTCTTTCAAGATATATATAACAGCTAAACAACCCTTTGTTGTGTTTATTTCATATTTAGTAGACTACTATAGGTCTTTTTTTATTTAGATTATTTATTAATTAATATCAAACATTAAGGAGCATATTATAAATTTATTGGTTTGTGATCACCATTTGTAACAAGTCATTCTGGTTGTCCTCATTTCTGGAGTAGCATGTATATAAATATATATATGGGCAAGTGTATATATCAGAATTTTATACAGTAAAATGATTGAAAATTCGTATCTATATATCTCTTTAATTTTCATTTAAATGATATATATATATGTATGTATGTATGTATGTTAATATATTAAAAGAGTCCTTTTGCATATTCTTCCTCAATATATCAATCAACCCGTCGTAAGATCAAACTTTTAAAGGTCACGCGGTCACCAAACCACCCGAGAGGGACTGGTAAACGCCAGCGGAGCAATTGAAAATTAATCGTTAAAAATAAGTTAGATTTTGGTTACCTCGGAAACACGTTAATAATATAAACCAAGAGGAAATTCCAATGGCAATTTTCCACTGAGAATGACTAGCCTAGCTTTGGTTGTACATATTGTGTAGCTAGCTTGACATGATAAAGTCTAAGCTTACTTAGCAACTTTCTTTAAATGCGCACACGTAGTTCCAAGGCAATTGGGCGGCTATTGCACTTCAAAATGACAGAGACAAATTAAGTTTCTACAAATATCAAGTCTACTCCATTGAAGGCAACGTTTAACAAATCATCAACTCATCATTCATTGTCTTTGTCTTTGTTTACTATACATATACTTGTAAGCAATCAATCGTGATATACTGATGTTATACAATATTTGTAAACCTAAACAATATGACACCCATAATCTCTCTATATACTTCTTCATGGTTCGTATATAATTAATTTTATTAAGGAAGTTTAAATGAATACTGATCAGACATTTTAAGTTTAATTAACTTCGTTTCTTTGTTGCATGTAAATGGATTGATCTTTTCTTATAGATTTACTATAAGGTACTTGATATGATAGAAAGATTATTCAAATCTTCGAGTGACCAAACGAGAATCTTTGTATTTTCTAGGAAAATATTCATGGATTCACACAGTTCCTAATCTTGACTCTTGACTGAAGAACATTGAATACTTTTTTACCCATTATTGAAAAAAAAATTTTTAAAAGGGAAATTAAACCTTGAACCAAAAGAAACGTATAAAGATCCTCCTAGATCGTTTATGTATAAATTGGAAAGAAAGGCAACAGGCCACTTCCCCTTTCTGATGAACAAAAAATATATATATATAGATATGTATCTCAGTCTATGCGGATGCTCTTTCTTTGTCTTGGTGTTGATGATCTTCACGCCAAAGGCAACAGCTGCTGCTAATGATCACCATGCACTAAACAAACATGCTATTAGGGGCATTATAGGGGCCATCGTGGACAATAGTTCTCGTGTTGGTCAAGAGCAGAGAGTGGCTATGGAGATGGCTTTGGAGGATTTTAATGATTTGACTAATCAAACTCTCCTCCAAATAAGGGACTCTCAGAGACAACCTGTACGTGCAACTCTAGCAGGTAATATATGTCAATCTTCCATCCATACAATATTGAAGTACTTTTTCTTTTTTTTATTATCCCCTGAAATTTGAGTAGAATAATCCAATATTGCAGCACTAGCTCTTTTTTTTTTTTTTGTGTGTTAATAAACCCAAAAATATTTGTCATCTCCATTCTCCATGCAGAGTAATTAAAGAGAATCAAAGCAAACAATGGTGTAGTTTGCCATGGCTCTTACAATTGTCTTATTATAATCAATGTTGGACACATTTGCCCGCCAATTTTCTTTTATTTATTTGATTTTCGTCATTACTTAATTATTAGTTATTATTAATATCTTGTTGACTTCTTCCACTCCAAAGAAGGTACGCATTGGAATTTTTGTTAAGTCTTCTTAGAGGAGTTTGTCATTTCAAATAGAACATTAAATTTATATAGTGATTACTTTGGTAGTTTCTTCTTAAATCTAGAAAAATAAATCATATTTTAGACTTGGAAAAAGGGCTTTTAGTTGGATGAATACAACATGTTGGTTACTCATTTACATTTACATTCAATAAAATACTATAATATATAATTGTATTAAGTAAATAAAAGGCAAAATAAATATGAATATTTAAAATAATACTGTTGGACTTCTGATTTTAAAGTAGTTAAATCGAATGAAATATCTTGGGATAATATAAAAATATTGCAGAAATTTATAGAAACTATCAATTTGTTAGCCTTGATGAATTCCAACACAACTCTCCATAATCTTGAGAGTAATTAATTAATTATGTTCATGTTACAGCTATGGATCTCATCAATTCACAAGAAGTTGAAGCAATTCTCGGACCACAGACATGGGAAGAGACATCATTGGTAGCAGAGATAGCAAGCCCCAAGCAGATTCCACTTCTCTCTTTTGCAGATGCAACTCCAAATTGGGCAGCAGAGCAATGGCCTTTCCTGTTTGAAGCTTCACCTAACCAGTATGCACAAATGAAAGCCATAGCTGCAATTGTTCAGTCCTGGGAGTGGCACCAGGTTAGTGTAATCTATGAAGACATTGATTCTTCAGCTACCGGGATCATGCCTCATCTCTCTGATGCCTTAAGAGAAGTTGGAGCAGAAATCAGCCGTGTTCTAGCCCTCCCACCTTTCGTTTCTTCATCCACTAGATTGTCCAGAGAGCTTGAGAAGCTAAAAAATGGACAATGTAGAGTGTTTGTGGTTCATCTGTCACTAACCTTGGCGGAACAGTTATTTGAAAGAGCGAAGAAGATGAAGATGATGGAAAAGGGTTACATATGGATCACTACAGATGCCTTTTCAAGTCTTGTCCATTCTATCAATGCCACCACCATCTCCTCGATAATGCAAGGAATTATTGGAGTTAGAAGCTACATTCCTGAAGAGAATTCCCGTTTTCAGGAATTTTCCAGGAGGTTTCGGAAACGATTTGGCTTGGAATATCCTGAAAAGAGTAACCATGAGGCTGGTGCTGTGGCAGTGCAGGCATATGATGCTGTATGGTCAGTAGCTTCAGCAATGAGGGAGAGCAAAGAGGGAAATAGCCACAATCTGTTTCAAAGTATTTTGCTTAGTGATTTTGATGGTTTAACAGGAAAGTTCCAATTCATCAACCAGAAGGTAGCTCCCGCTAGTAAGTATCACATCATCAATTTGATGGGAAAAAGTGATAGAGAACTTGGATTCTGGACAGATGGGCTAGGTTTCTCTGAAACTATAGATGATTCTGCTGCTTACAGCTCTTCCATGAAAGACTTGGGGCAAGTGTTTTGGCCAGGGGCACCTTGGAATACCCCAAAAGGGTGGACTCTACCAGCAACTGAAGAACCATTGAGAATTGGCGTGCCTATTGAAGGTGAACTCAAACAATATGTGAATGCTGTGCATGACGAGCTGAGAAACGTCACTTCCTTCAGTGGATTCTCAATTGAGCTATTCAAAGAAACTGTAGAGCTCCTGCCCTTCCATTTGCCATACACATTTCTTCCCTTCAATGGCTCATACGATGAACTAGTAAAGCAAATTTATCTGAAGGTATGGAATCTTCCAACTCATTCGATTTTTTATTACAGATTATAATTTAGATAGAAGGAACACCCTATTAATTGAATTAATTGATCCAGAATAAATATATTTCTCTTCAGTTTCTCTCCTAAACCCGAATTATTGTCTATTAATGCATGAGGGCAGAAATTTGATGCAGTAGTTGGGGATATCGCAATAGTGTCCAAGCGATGCCAGCATGCAGACTTCACACACCCCTACACCGAATCAGGATTGGTGATGATCGTTCCCGTTCAAAAATCAAGCAACAAAGCGTTGCTATTCATGAAGCCCTTCACCAAGGCCATGTGGATGCTAACATGCATAATAAGCATCTACAATGGCTTCGTTATATGGCTAATAGAGCGAAATCACTGGCCTGAACTAACCGGCTCCACAATCCAGCAAACAGGAACCTTTCTATGGTTATCCTTCAGCTCACTTTTCTCCTTACATGGTAAAACATATCTCTCAATTTCTATATTATTTACTTACAAAAGCTTGAGATTAATATTATGGTGTTAACTAACGTTACTTCTGATTGCTGTTATTTGACAAATTAAGGAGAAAGGCTTCATAGCAATCTATCCCGGATAACGATGACGGTGTGGCTGTTTGTGGCACTTGTCATTAGCCAGACTTACACGGCTAATCTCACCAGCATGCTCACTGTGCAAGGCCTGGAACCTACCATAGATAACATCGAGTCACTTCAGAAGAGCAATGCAATGGTTGGTTACTCTAATGTATCATTTGTAAACCATTATTTGGTGGATGTCTTGCACTTCAACAGCAGGAACCTCCAAGGCTACTCCTCGCTGGAATGTTACGCGGAGGACCTCAAAAGCAGAAAGATTGCAGCCATATTTGTTGAGGCTGCTACGGCCAAAATATTTCTTGCCAAGTACTGCAAAAGCTTTGTCCAAGCTGGACCTACTTACAAAGTTGGAGGATTTGGATTCGTAATACTTCTACTAATTTCTCTATTTAATTTACATTCCCTTTCCAGTATGCAACTTATGACAAAAACTGCATCAATCAAACGAGTCTAATGTTAGACTTCATTACTTGGATTCTAATTTTTTTTTTTTTTAAGTTCGGTTGAGAATAGTATTTTTAAATAAAAACGCTTTCTACAAAACCGCTTAAAGACGAAGAATTAGTATAGAATTTGCCAATTCATTCTAAGTTGTCATTTAAACTAAGCCAAGTTACACCTTTTAGTATAAGTATATAACCAAAACACATTTCAAAATAGATTTTGATGGGTTGATTGAATTATTGTTTCTCAGGCATTTTCAAAAGGATCTCCACTGCTTCCAAACGTAATAGAATCACTTCTGAAGGTATCTGAAAACGGGAAGCTAAGAGAATTGGAGACCAGCATGATTGCATCGGAGAAATGTATGGAAGTGGATTTGGATGATGACATTTCAAGTCTCAGCCCCAACAGCTTCTGGGTGCTTTTTGTACTAACAGGAGCCACTTCAACACTTGCTCTTATAATATATCTTGGCCACTCCAACTGGAAAATGCGTGAATACTTGCTTTTACATAAAGCAATTAGAATTCTAATGCTCACTGCTTTGAAGCACTGGGGCAGTCAAAAACAGCGATTCTACCGAAGTATCAGCCATGCAGAAAGTTTCACTAGCTCTTCAAACGCAGCAGCAGATACAATAACTCCAAATTTAAACAATCAAGCCATGGTGTAGAATATGCAAAATTAAAATTAGCATATGTATATTGTTCCAAAAAATCCGTCAGTATATGGAATCGTTACAAGCAATAAAGTGAAAGTATAGATATCATTCTCACGAGGACTATAGTTATTAATTACCAAAATTTTTTAATTCTTATTTAAAATAAAAAAATCGAAATTGAGATTTGATTTGGAAGTAGATTAAATAGAAAATTAACACTAAGAAAATAAAGTCACAAAATTGAAAAAAGAATATAATAACACAACGCTCTAGGGAGTCGATTTCATCAAGATTAATCTACTCTAGTTGGTAAATACTAAAATACCAGCCTTTATTCCTAATTGTTACCAATTGATTTCACTGGTGTAATTGTTATTCTTTCTCAAGCAATAACAATGTATATTAGTAGATTAGAATTACATCTTTGTCTCATCTAACTCACTATTAATGCCCATTAAGCACAAGAAATCAATTAGATTTCACAAACCACATTTATATCTCTATCTTATGTTGATTTATGGCAAAATAATTAAGGATTAACGTGGACATCACTTCTCAGTCCTAATCCACATCTCAATTCATGCAATAATTGGCCAAAAAATGACAAGCATTAAGCATATAATTAAATTGCTCAACAATCATGTAATAAATACTAATATATTGAAATCAATTAATTAGAGTATCATAATTTGACTACATCTTAACCCTAGAAGACAAAACTTAATTCATACTAAAAAAATACACACGAAAAACATAATTAAAAATGAGGAAAAAAGAAAACTAGACTGTTGGAGACTAATCTGGCGACTACGGACTTTCAGCACTAAAAACTGTCACGTCAACCACCACAAGAGAGGAGAGAGTTTCTGTTTCTCTTTTTAGAGGGGGAAGAGTTCTTCTCCCTAATGGGAGATGTTTCAAAATGGAGGAAAATGTCCTATCCATAGGTTAGGGGCAAAATGCAAAATTTCAAAGTTAGTGCCCTACAACACTATAAAATTATAATCTTACCCTTTTGTACAAATACACATAACTTCTCATACAGTACTCCGATTGACGAAACGTAAACTCCTTCAAAAAGTAGACTTTTAGGGCGTTCTAACGATATATCACATGAACTTTAGTTTGTTACAGATCGGTATAAAAAAATCTAAGAAGTTGGCGAATCATTTGAGGATAGTAACTGTAATTGCTCAAACTACCATATTTTTGCTTGCAAATCCTCCACATTAATACCCCAATGTTATTTAACCTACACAAACACAAAACACATGTAAAAGTAACATAAATACCTAAAAGCCGACATAATATTAAGCTTAAAGATACTTCGATTGTGAGTATAAACTCACTTATCAAATACCCCTACACTTAACATTTTGCTATTCTTTGAGCAAAACAAAGAAACAACAAAGTGAAACAAAGAATACAAACACAAATCAGAAACTTAAACACTCAATTAATAGTCAGTTAACATGAATTATAACAGGCCTCAAAGATTGCACAAAAATTATAACTCAAGGAAAACTTCAAAATTTTTGCATTTGATAAAAAATTTAATTACGCATTTTATTTTTCACTTTACCCAAATTTCTCGAGTGTATGTGTGTGGCCACTCTCACTTAATCACTTGCAACCCAAATGAGTTTATGTATAAAAATGAATCAATTTGATAAGGAAATTAATGCATAAAATTGAACTCCATATGCCTGCTTTTCAAGACACTCTCCACTAATGCAGACAAGTACAATACTAAAGATCAAATAGGACTTTACTAAGCTTGTCATGTTTGGCTAGAGTGAAGGTATAATAAAGGATTAAAATTTGGCTCAAAGCACCCAAAAACACACAAATTAATCAAGACTGTGTAGAGCTTAACCCCAAAACACATTCTGTATGACACACCCAGTAACTCCTCCAAACTTATTTACAACACTCAATCTATTTATTTACATACAACAAAAGAAACTGCACCCCAAAACTTAGTTGTTTCAGTATTCTCAAGGGTGTAGAATTGAACTCTTTTTTCTCATTCTTTTCTTTTTGGATCTTTTTTCATCATTTTTTTTATATCAACTAACTACCTCTCCCCCACACTTAAACAATACATTATCCTCAATGTGGCAATGAAGTAAAGAAAATAATATTTTTTTATGGCAAAACTCACTATAATTATTCATTGCATCTCCCAATCTCCCTCGACTTCCCAAAACCATAGCATAGCTCAAAATGTGGTCTTGAATGATCTACATGCTCATGGGTTAGGGATAAACTGTTTGAAAAAATTAATTTTTTGGTTAAGAGAATTTGCAGTGAGTTGAATTGAACAAAAGGGCTTATATAGGCACAAAAGGGGAAACTCAGGATCGAATTCAAAGTCTTTCTAGCAAACATAGGTTGGCTTGAAAGACTCAAATGATTCAAAGATGACCTAAATCATTTCCTTAATGTTGTATAGTCTAGGATTTCGCCTCAAGTGACAATCAAGTAGATTCTAGAATTCAATAAAATCTTGTGAAACACTTAAATTGCATAAAACTTCTCTAAGAAAACAAACAACTTAGTGATCATGGCAATGTGCTCAATGTTGTTCAGGGAATTAGAAGTAAAGCAAAAACCAACCAACATTTTATGCACACAAATCTATGCATAATATATCATTTTCTAAGAGTTATTCTCAATTCAATTATTTACTTACCATTGGCCCACACAACTCAAAAGAGCGAAGGTACATGGCATTGTTAGACCTAAGTCATGACTTTCTATTTCAACGATACTTAGGACCAGTAGCCCGTAGACTTAAGGTTTCTAGCCTATATACCATTTTTGAAAAATAAGCAATAAACTACAAATCCGTTAAATTCACACACAAGACATCAAACAAAGTATAAGTGAGTCAGTTCAAACCTATGCTCCACAGCTTTTTTTTTCAATTTTTTTTTTTAGTTAGTAATTCTCTCTACTCTGCCTTTTTAAATCTAGTAGATCTAGAATGCACTTCAAGAGAATTTAACTTGAACTAAAACAAAAAGAATAGCAACAAAAACAAAACAAAAAAAAATGAATCAAACCAGAGATAATGCTGATTACAGACGGAGTGTCACATCCAGTTCACGCTTCTGATCACTTACTCCAAACCAGTTTATTTGAGTCGCTGCTGTATCGAGTTCAAATATGAATGCTTGCAATGGGTTGATCGAATTCTCGGCAGTTGAAGTAGTGACCAGAACTTTCTGCGCTGATTGTGAAATGAAGTTCTGTTACATGGTTTGATTTAAGAAAAATAAAAAACTATTAAAGAAACCTTTTACATGGAACAAACCGATGGGTTTTTTATGGATGTTTAGTTAGGACCAGGAGGTTCTGAAAAATTTCTTCTAAAGTGCCAAAACCACCTGGTAAGGCTATAAATGCATCAAAATGAACAAGCATTCGAGCCATGCGTTCTCGCATGATGTGACTCTAAGTTCATTTCAATTTTTTTTTGTTCAATTATATTTCTACAGCTAAAGGAGCCATAATAATACCCAACACTCAGCTCTCTTCAAAGAATGCAGCTGTAGGAACACACCTCATTAACCCAAGGTTACCTCATCCATATATGACATTTATGCTCCATTTGACTCATGGAGGTGAAAAATTAGATAGGAGTTGATTGATATGCAATTAAGGCTCACCCACACAATGAAATCGATTCCCTTCCCCACACTTAAAACATATGCACTTGCTTTTTCATGGGAAATAATCGATGCATTATGACTCTCATTTGTAAAATGCGGGAACAGTTGTCGATAGGGGCTACTCGATGCATAATTATTACTCCCACTCAAATTTAAAATAAAGAAGTCCGCTTTCGGTAAGGGGTTAATCGATGCACACATTTGCTTTCCCACACCTGTCTCCCACATTTACTTTATGGGTAACTGTGTGGTTTGCCAAAAGTAAAAGACATCTTTGACTCAAAAATTAAAACAGTCAAAAAAATAATTCTAAACAAAATAAACAAAATGACAAACATACCCTTAGGACACACAATAAACAAATAAATATAAACACTCCAAGAATATTAAATAATAAACATAAAAGATCAAACTCATGGGTTGCCTCCCAAGTAGCACTTGATTTAATGTCATCAGCTCGACGTTCCTACAAAACAATATAAAATAAACAAGCAAACGAAATTAGGAAAAAAATGGCAAGTATAAATCAAACACAAAACAACTAAGTAAAAGAACATAAACAACAAGAAAAGAAGAAAAATTGAAGCTAATTCAATTTGGTTCAACTGGGATGAGAGTTGAAGTCAAAATCTTCTTCAAAGATTTGAAAATTTGGACAGCTTCATTGGTCTTCTCACATGAATTTGCTTCAAGAATTGATGATTTAAGCCCAAATCCAAAATTTTCTTAATGGTTGCAAATTTGACATGATGACATGAAGATTTGTGTAATGTAAAGTTCTATTGCAACCTAATCTATGAGAGACTTTGGTTTCATCAAGGCAAAGTTCTTTAAAAGAGCATGCATCAAAAAAATGTCTGCACCAAAATTATAAAATGCTCTATTAATGGAATACGGAAAACTCCCTGAATTCTTTAATTTCTGAGGTACTTTCTTTCTCAAAATGGTGTTGCACTCCTCTCTTAGCTTCATCGCTTCGTGTTCTTCCAATTCCTTTTTGTTGAATAAAGTTTCTTCCATGAATCTCATAAATCTAGGTGTTTGCTTCAACATGTCTACAAAAGGGATGTTAATATGTAATTTCTTGAAACTAATAAGAAATTTAGGAAATTGCTTATATGAATTGTTCCTTTTGAGACGTTGAGGAAATGGGATTTCTGGCACCTGTAGTGGTGGTAATGTTGCTAGATGTGGCTGCTCAATGTTCTCCTCAGAGTGGCATGTATTTTTGCTATTCTCAAGTTCCTTGCAATTATCATAGGACTTGTCAATTTGTTATTCTCTTACCAATGCAATCATCATCACGTCCTCATTATTTGTTTCAATGTTGCTTGAGAATGCTTCCTGAGGTTATGCTGAAATCATACTTGCCAAATGGCTTATTCGTATCTCAAATTGAGGCTACTTGGCTTTGAAAAGTCTCTTCTGTTTTAGACACGAATTGAGAAGTGTTTGCTGAAAATTCAGAAACGCTTGCTGAAAATTTAGAAACATTGGCATCAAGCTGAGCAAGAGTTTCCTCCAAACTATTTTTCCCTTCTGTCGACTGCAAAATCTGAGAATCAAAACAATTAAGATCATTATCCTATGAGTGGTTCGGAAAATTTGTCCAAGATAAATTGTATGTGTTTGGACATATGTTTGGGTATGTGTTTAAGGGATGGTAAGTGTTTGGGAATGTAAAAGAGTTCTCAACTATGTAACCAACGCTACAATGATCTCCATCACAACATTCACATACAACATTCATATTCAAATTTCTCAAATGCCTTGATAAGGCTTTTACTTCAACTTTTAACACTTTCATGTTTAAAGCTGCGATGAGAGCAGTTAATTCATCTATAACTGCAAGGTCAATTTCCATACCGGTCGTCATAGCTTCCTTAACTTTGCCTCAAGCACCAAAATCAACACAAAAATAATAATGATAAAAAAATAAAACTGAAATTAAAAAAAATGAATTCAACTAAAATTTATGCTAAACAAACAATGCTATAAAGTGAAATTTACAACAAACAACTCTTAAAAGTCAATATCATAATCCACAACAATGCAAAAATCACGCAATCAATTTCAATAACTCAATTCACACTCAAACAACTCAATTTGCATTGAGTAAATTGGAAACAGCCAGAAAATCAATAAAAAACAACCTACAAAATTAAATATTGTAGCACCCAGAAACTTTAAAAAATTTCAGACAACCTCCAAAGAATTATCCAATTTTGAAATTTTACACATACACCCCTGCTGGAAAATTTCTGATAATGAAAAGGAAGAATCGATAGGTATGAAGCTTGGATCTCGCGGTTTGGACTGGGGAAGATGAAGGTTGGATCTAGAGTGATGCAGGTCAGAAAAAAAAATAATGGTTGATGGTGGTTTAGGTAGTGGTCTGAGTCTTAGATTGAGGTTTTGGAGGTGTTCACGTGGTTGTTTGAGGTTGGTGAAGAAGGAAGAATGGTAGGTGGAGAACTTATCTACGTTTCGATGGGGGTGGAGACGTCTCACTCGCTGGCGACCGATGATGAATAATGATTCCACTTATGAATAGTATCGATGATGGGAGGAAGAAAGGGTTAGAAATCAGATTGCGCTCTTGCATGGGGAGACTTGTGCGATTGCGTGAAGTTTCTATTAGTCTCCAATTTTTTTAATAATAAAAAATAATAACACACAAAAATTAGATCGAAATAAAAGTTGAAAATTCAACACACCAAAAATATTTAAAATTATTAAACAACAAGAAAAGAAAAATAACACAAACGAAAGCTAAATGTAAACAATATATAAATACACACCAAAATAGAGTTAAATTATTTCGATATTAATAAACAAGAGAGTTCCGGCAATGGCGTCGAAAATTATTGCAAAATATTTGCAAGTATACTGAATCGTTACAAGTAACATAGTGAAAGTAGTCGTTGGATAGCTAGTTTCCGAAAGCAACAGTGATCCTAAGGGCGGGTCCTTTCTCCCCCAATCCATCGTTTGTTCTCATCCCGTGGGAGGGCTCACCCAAATTTGATTGTTGAACAGGAGCACTCTGGACTGTCGAAGCGACGGAAGCTACTTGGTGTGGCTGCTGATTTTGACGTTAATAGATATCATTCCCACGAGGACTATCGTTATTAATTACCAAAATTTTTTAACTCTTATTCAAAATAAAAAAAATCGAAATTGAGATTTGATTTGTAAGCAGATTAAATAGAAAATTAATACTAAGAAAATACAGTCACGAAACTGAAAAGAGAACACAACACAATGCTCTAGGGTATCGATTTCCCTAAGATTAATCTACTTTAGCTGTTAAATAACATAATACCAGCCTTTTTCCTAATTGTTGCCAATCGATTTCACTGATGTAATTGTTATTATTTCTCAAGCAATAACAATATATATTAATAGATTAGAATCGCATCTCTGTCTCATCTAACTCACTATTAATGTCTATTAAGCACGAGAAATCAATATGATTGCACAAACCACATTTATATCTTTATCTTATGTTGATTTATGACAAAATAATTAAGGACTAACATAGACATCACTTCTCAGTCTCAATCCACATCTCAATTCAGGCAATAATTGGTCAAAAAATTACAAGCATTAAGCATATAATTAAAGTGCTCAACAATCATGTAATAAATACTAATATATTGAATTCAATTAACTAGAATATCATAATTCGGCTACATCTTAACCCTAGAAGACAAAACTTAATTCATACTAAAAAAATACACACGAAAAACATAATTAAAAAAGAAGGAAAAAGAAAACTAGATTGTTGGAGACTAATCCAGTGACTACAAACTTCTAGCACAGAAAACCGCCGCGCCAACCACCACAAGAGAAGAGAGAGTTTCTGTTTCTCTTTTTAGATGGGGAAGAGTTCTTCTCCGGAATGGGAGATGTTTCAAAATAGAGGAAAATGTCTTATTCATAGGTTAGGGGTAAAATGCAAAAATTCAAAGTTTCAACTTTGGGGGCCAATTGCAAAATTCTAAACTTTCTACAGTGCCCTGTAATACTATAAAATTACAATTTTATCCTTTTGTACAAAAATACACATAACTTCTCATACAGAACTCCGATTGACGAACCGTAAACTCCTTCAGAAAGTAGACTTCTGGAGCTTTCTAACGGTATATCACATGAACTCTAGTTTGTTGCAAATCGATATAAAAAAATTCGAGAAGGTGACAGACTATTTGAGGATAGTGACTATAATGGCTCAAAGCGCCGTATTTTTGCTTGCAAATTCTCCACATTCATACTCCAATGTTGTTTAACCTAGACAAATAACAAAAACATGTAAAAGTAACAAAAATATCCGAAAATTGACAGAATATTGAGCTTAAAGATACTTAAATTGTAAATATAAACCCACGTATCATATATCTATGTCTAATTATGTGCAACTGCAAGAGATGTGGAAAAACTAATTAGATGGAATTTATAAATTAATTAAGCTACTTCATCATACTCTAAGAACTACATGAACGAGATATATAATATAATGCATAGTCATGTTTAATGTATCATAGTCAATAAGCATAATAAATAATTGCGCTTTGGGTCCCCAACGCTAAATATTCTTTCAAATTAACATATACAAATTTTTGAGAAATTGTTATGCTGTTGATTTGATAAATTAGTAATTCCTAGATCAAATATTTCAAAATCAATTATTAATATTCATTGGATGGTAAAATATATATCAAAGTCTTAATTAGACTCTTAGATAACATATCGTGACTTATAAGGTAAAACGATTTAATACTTTGATATTACTTGTCACACCTCAACAAATCGATTTGTATTAATTAATATTGGAAACTGTAAAACTATTTAACGGAAATTTTAAGGAACTTTATAAAATTATCATCTGAAATTTTTGTGCGCGTATTTGTAACGGGCCGGGGACAAGGACTTTGGAAATTGAACCTTTTAGAGTAGTGCTTGAGCCATTGTTGACTTACTCATTTCTAGTCAGATTGGGCGACATTGAGATGTTTTAATTAGTATTATTCTTATGAATTTTGTATATAAATTTATGTATAAAATCTGATGTGATATTACATATTTGTTCACACATCATCATCTTTCATTAAATGAGCAAATTTTGTAAATTTTTACTCTAATCACCTAATGATACATTAGTTTATATACAAGAGTTTTGTACAAAAAGTTTGTACAAAACGCTTATTGTGTGGAAATATAGATAGTCTTAATGCGTAATCTAAGAATACACATTAACACATCAAATATTGAATAATTTCATTTGAAGATTGTGCATTTAATAATTTTTAATCAATAAACTACTTAATTTCATATTCATTGAACACAATTTGTGAGAGAAATTATAGTTTTTAAGGTATTAGCATGTGCTCTTAGGATATACTTTTAGACTACCCTTTAATTTATTAAAAAAATAGAAAAAAGAATTAAATAAAAATTTCTTCCACATATGATGTATCTGACAAAATAAATAAATTTGGAAAATTACATAATTTTGATATAATAATCTTTTTAATATTACATTCTATGATTGTTGATAAAAAAATTACTTCTTGCAATCAATTTTGAATTATAAATACAATTTTAAAAAGCATTACACAATTTTCAATCTTTAACGTGTATCCTTAAGATATTCTATACATGCATATGTTAAATTAAAAAATGTTATATCTATTTGAAAGAGGAAGATCTAATCTTCTTTTTTAATTTTTGTTTTAATATCGTCAACAAATGGTCTATTGGGAATTCATGTTAGATCTTAAAATAGTTACAGCTAGCTTTTGTCCATCAACTCCAATGTGCTTGGAAGTATTTTCAGAACTTTGAAGAACATTACTATAGAAATTGTGTTAAGTTAAACTCATAATATTGAATAGAAGACACAAAATAAAAGAGAAAACGGTGAGCCTTTAAAATCCAATATTTTTTAAGGCAATGGCCAAATTGGGCATGACAAATTATAAAGCAACTTATAATATATTAAAGCACATGTACTTTCATTTGGACCACACATAAAGAGAATAAAAAAAAAAAAGAACATTCAATTATGACTTTTCAATTCTAATAATAAAGACAAATATTCAAGCTCAACTCCAATAATCTTTACAATTAATTTCCAAGAGAATTAATCATTGAAATAATCAAATGCCAACATCTAGTACAGCACATTACTAAGCCCAAGTTAAAAATTAATTAATTCATTCATTGATTAATTAAACCACAAAGAAGGGATTACAATTTTTAAAAAAAAAAATCACCCTTTCTTTTTACACCCAAAATCCATCGTCAACACTTTGAATTAATTCAATTAATCGGTGAATTAATTAGAGAAAAAAAAAGACAAAATCCCCCAATTTTTTTTTTGTTGGGTTACAAAAAAAAAAAGCATACAATACCCTGTTACAAAGTTGTTGTGACCGCCCTATCTCAGCACTCCACGTGCCGCTAATCTCCCTTCCTTTTTAAGTCCAATCTCACAAAGCTTGTCGAGTACCCCACTTTTGAAAAAAAATTAATAAAAATAAAACAAAATAAAACAAAACAAGTGGAACACATCACGTGAAAGCCCAGTTAGCAGAATATGCACCACACCCCCTTTTTTTGTTCTAAATATTTTTTCTTGGGACCATTAACTTCTCTTTTATTTTCTCAATTGAGAATTTGCTGATGATCCCTGTCCGTACGAACCATGGCGTCAGTGGTCATAGGCTGCTGTGACGGCGGTTGTTGGGGTGGTGGTGCCACTGCCGCCGGTGGCTGCGCTGCTCCATTTGCATTGTTGTTATTGTTGTTGTTGTTCATTTTCTTGAGGCTTTGTTGGTGATAAACTTGCCTGAGTCTCTCTATTTCCTTCTTTAGTGCTTCTTGATGAGCTGAGATTTATGCAAAAAAATAATAATTATTATTATTATTGTTAAAAGTACGTTAATTAATAATGTTAAATTATAATCTCAAATCAATGATTAAGGCACTAAATTCTATAATATGCTTTTGCAAATATCAAGAAAGGAATCTGCTACATAAACAAAGCAACCTTTATTGCCCCATATAAAAATGTTTGACGCTTTCGAAAAGCTTGAATGCAACATTTCGATTTCACTTAATTATGACGATGATTCAACTTTAGGATAATTATCAACTTAACCTACCGACCATGGAAGGGATTATTATGCATATAATTAATATGTATATATAGATAACTTGTTTCAACAACTATCTTCAAAGAGACTCATATCTAATGTAATCATTAACATGATTCTTTGTCAAACCAGTCACAATATTATAGCAGTCGCAGATGAAGCATGGAGGCTGAATGTGTTGATGAAAATGGAAGAATTATTTTGCCTTAGAAATGATTATTCATCATATGGGTATTGCGTCATATGCGAAATTTTTTTAAAAATAAAAAATAAAAATAGAATAAAATCAGATAAAATAGATCTTAATTAATTAATTACCATCTTTGAAGATCTTGTCTTGAGCCAAAGCAGCAATTCGCTGCTTCAAAGCGCTGTTATCAACATTCAGAATCAACCTTTGATGATCCAAGAACGCAACCCTCGGTGACAATGCTGATACTTCAGTCTTCGTTTTGCGTTAAAAGAAGAAAAAAAATATAAAATTGTTTATTTTTAGTAAGAACAAGAACAAGGAAATTACAGAAACAGAAAATCAGATAAGAGTTTGTTTATTAATTTTGATATACATACCTGCAATGTTGTTACGCTCCTTTCAAGCTCTGAAATGTATTGTAGCTTCCTTACTCTTGACCTCTGAGCTGATTGCCGATTTGCCAAAATTCTGATAATAGAAATCCATGAACAGTAGCGAGAAGAACAGTTTAACGCAGGAGATAATATTGATGAAGTTTATATATTTATATGTACATGAAGGCCACATTTTGCTACGTGGGTTATTGATGTTTTAACGTGTAGATGATGTTGCGTTACCTCTTGACTCTCTTTGGATCAACGATGGGATCACCATTAGAGCTAGCTGGAGGGTGTGGTGTAGGTTGTTGATGATCAGGCTTGCATGAGCTCTCCACCTCTCCAGGCTCATTCTTTGGCTGTTGTTGTTGTTGCTGCTGCTGATGTTGTGGTTGTTGTTGATCTAAAGGTGGCGTTTTTTCATCATTGTTGCTATTTTGGTCAGAGGGGGTGGAGGGGTTGGAGGAGGAGGCGGTGGGAGGAACGGTGAGAGAGATGTCGTCAGAGAACATGGACATGAGTTGGTCATCATCAAGACGATCGAAGCAGTTGGACTCAGGCATGTTGTTGACCATTGCATTGTTGGAATTACTATTATTAGTATTATTGTCAACCCTGCATTCGTCCACCAATGGTGGGTCGAGGAAGGCAATGGAATCGCTTATGGAGCGGCGGTGAGCACCTCTGCGGACGGAGGAGAAGTCGAGGAACTCATCCACCCAAGAGGGTTGATTATTGGCCTGGGCGGAAGTACTGTTGAAGGTCATGGTTGAAGAATTGGAGGTGACATTGGTGGAGGCGTTGTTGGTGGTGGTGTTGTTAGAAATAAAGCTTGTAATAGATGGCATTCTTTGGTGAGGAAAAGCAGGCCAATTATGGGTCATATTTGGTACTTTTGGAGGCAATTGTGCCATTCCACAAAGTTTTTGTGTATCACAAATGGCACAAGACAATTTAAGTAAACAACAAACACAAATTTACTTCACCCAACGCAAACCCCAAAACACACAAAATCTTTCAAGTCCGAAAAACACTCTTAAGGCAGGAGGTTTGGGGGCATATAAAGCGGATGAGGAGATGGGGAGGGAGAGGGAGAGGGAGAGAAGCAAGAGAACATCATAATAATATCGAATTCAGCATATAGCATAGATTCTCTCCCTTGTTTTGATAATAATTAGTGTAAAATATTTGAAGGCAAGGGAGGAAGAGGAGAAGAGAAGAGAAGGGGGGTTTTGGTGGGTCACATGGGGGGGCCAATTAGGGACAGCTAGCAACAGCTGGGGAGGGGTTGGGGACTCAACGGTTTCACTGGAAAGTAGTAGTGTGAGTTTAATAACTGAAGGAATCAGCCACCACGTGCCGATGTGACCCCTCCCTTCCCTTCCCTTCCCTATCAACTTACATATTCTACTCAATCTATTCTTCTTCATTTTAGATTTGAGTTAAACCCGCATACAACATACATGCATATATTCAAGTTTTTATTGTTAATTTCCGTATCATCAATTCCATAAGTAACCTTCCATTCTATATAAGTAATGTAGTGTAAAGGAGAGAGAAGAAAGAGGATGGATGAGCTGTGAAAGAAAGTGAAGTTGTAGGAATCATATGTCCTCCAACACCCATGTGAACTGTTTGTGAGAGGCCACTTTTTCTTTCCTTTGTCTCCAAATCAGACTCACATGGAGGCCTGTCTGTGTCCCTCTCTCTCTCTCTCTCTCTCTCTCTCTCTCTCACTCTCTCACAAGTTAACTTCTTAGTACCTTCCATCGTCTCATGTTGGTATTTATGTTCTTGTTTAGGGGAAGTACTTAGGGGACACTAATAATGATTAGTGTAAAGCTGTACACTAGGAAGGCATGCTTGAGTACTTGTGTCATGTAAAAAACTTTAGCCCTACTTTAATAAATTAAATCCCACTTGCTCATCTTCCTGATATCACCCTCTAAAATCTCTTTATGTTATTACTCATTAATCACATTAATAATCTTATAGGTCGGTGAAAAAGAATAATGTTAGAATGCTAGCTAGATGAGTAATCTTTTCTAACCCTAGCTACACCGGCCTCGAGGGCTACTATTTTTTAAATTGACATAAATGAAATAGTAGCACACTGTAATATCGGTGATTTTGTGAATATGTGTGTTGTAAATACAAAATTACAATTAAATATGTGGACATATTATAGTATTGGTTTGATAATATTAAGATGAAAAATCAAGGAAAACTTTAAAAAATATTGACTCAAATTTAAGCATGAATTACAAAAATGACAACGTCTCTAAAAATTTGCATATCATGACCTTTTGTTGAATATTGAACATCGTCAGATATTGTCAAAAATTGTTCGATATATCTATCGAACACTATCAGATGTTGGACAAAGTTATAACATTTAAATTTAAAAAAAGAGGATTATTTATCATAAGACTCCTTAATTTGGGTTACTTTCGAAATTTTTTTTACTATAAAACATTGTTAGATTAACCCTATACAAATAAGAGTATAATACGAATTTAATAATTAGTGATGATCCCAATAAGATCACGGTATTGATACCTTAATGCCCTCCCTTTGCGCATAAAATAAGGCATGTGGTGTGGGTGATGAATGATAACGTACGAGTAATAAGCATTGAAGCTCACAATACCCACTTAACAAAATACCAAATTTTTTATGTCTAGACTATGAAATATACGAAATAAGGGGCTGCATGTGGATGCCATTGCTGAAACACAACACAAGTAATTAATAAAATAGTAATAACTGTCTGTCAAATTTGATCATGATTTTCATTGATCCCAGCAACTGTGAATTGTGAAAGGAGAAGGGGGCCGTACAGGGAGAGGGATAGGGAGAGAGGGGTGTTGTGTTTTGCTCTGCTCTGCTCTGCTCCAAGTCTGCTGCCATGAATTGGATACAAAGAAGCATTATTGCACGTGGGAAGGAGTAAATTAAAGGGCCTACTTGTTCTTTTTCAGATAATAATAAAAAGACCACAAAAAGAGGACGCGTTAACACATTACTATAAAGATGGAAAGTTGGGTGGTCACCACTTTGTTCCCCTCCCCCCTCACCCCTTTGCCTTGAATCTTGAGATTTGTGATTGTAGTTCATGGTTACTATACCCGCTTTATCTTTATCTAATTTATATATCCACAATACAAATAATATATAGATAGATTTCATAAACTATAAAAAATTCCAAATAGTTATATGTAATTTTAAAAATTTTAATAAAAGTTTAAGGGATAACATGAATTGTTGCAGGATTTCTAAAACCATAGATGATGCTGTAGAATTTCAATAAACCATAGAATAGAAGAAGTATATATAGTTTATCTTGTTATCAAAATATCGTTCTATGATGGGATATTTTTATGGCCTAGAGGGTCATCACATTTTCTTGTTATTTGTTTTTATCAGAAAAAAAGGGTCAATTTGAGTTATAGTAAACTAGTGCCTGCTATTCCATTCAATATATATTTGCCATCAACCATCATTCAAGAGAGGTCAGCAGTGGGCTAGTGGGTCATGTTCTTGGAACAGTTTTGTAAATAGTAAAGCATGACATGTCTCTCCTTTTCTCTATACATCCATTGTTAAAATTAAAAAAAAAATCTCCTATATGTATATACAATAATAATGTCATTGTTTTCATTTTCATAGTATTATTTTTAGAAAATGATTCTAAATTTATTCTCAAATCTCATAAAATATTAATTTTATTCTTCTGTTTTTGTTCTGGGTATATTTTCTAAAAAAAACAACAATATTATAAAATGAAACTCTAGAAACTGTAAAAATATAATTCTAACACTACAATTGGGTGGTTGAATTGTTGGTATATATTTCATCTTCAATAAAACTATAAATACAACCACTTCGTACAGCATCACTTATACAATTTGAGATGTCTAAACCTTTGATAGGTGTTTACCTTAAAATAATTTTGTCACCTCATGTTATATAAATTAGGTTGTACTTATAAAATTACATATTTCATCTTATGTATGTTTTCAAATAGGGCTTGAGACTTAGTACAACGAACTACAATTCATCTTGCCAATCCTTCCAGGCTTACGGTGGTGCCATTGGATTGACCAGATGCTATACCCAAGACCTCCTATTCAAATGCGTTATGTAATTCCGTACTTGAAAATTTTTTCTAAGATTAATAGTTATTTACACCCAATTTGTAACCTTTTTTTCAAATTTTTCTTTTTTACAACAATACCCATAAAATAATTTACCAATAAGTATAATAAAACTAGATAAAATATAAGAATTGTAATAATAACTTTTAATTACTGAATAATAATTAACTGTAATTGCTTAATGAGCTGCACTAATATTTGAATTTTCTTTTATAAACCCTTTAATACTCAATCAACATAAGTTTTTGAGAAAATTGAAAAAATGGACACAATTAGGGGTCCTTATTGAAATTTAGACACATTCTGAAAATTTTCATGTCATAAATACTTGAAAAAATTGAAAAAATGAACACAATTAGGGACCCTTATTGAAATTTGGATACATCCTAAAAATTTTCATGCCATAGACACTTTCTTGACAAAAAGACTCAATTACTCTTATGTATTCAATTTTTTCCCAAAGCCTTATTTCCCCTTATTTCCCTCTTCAGTCAAAAATTATCGAAATCCATCGACACCGCTCAAAACGCAAACCAACACGAGCATTGGCTGAGGATAGAAGCAAAATGACGCAGAGAGAAGCACCCATCGATACTGAGGGTCCCTAAATTGACTTATTTGGTTGTTATTTACTAGATTTGATTTAGTTTTTAGAGAATTTGAATTAGGATTTGCGTTTCCGTCGGATTTGTAAACTTATTTAGGGATAAATCCAGTGTTATAATGTGATTTTTGTTGTTTGATGCTTGTGAAAACCGAAGAAACTAGTCGTTTCGTCGCGACGTTGACGACACTCGACACTCGACACCCACGTGTCGAGTCGTGTCGAGTCGTGAATCTGACACTCGATATCAGTCTATATTCAAAGACATATTAATCCGACACTCGACACTACACCACTCGACACTCGATAATCGACAATTATCTATTCTTCGAAGTAAGGCATTCACATCCGACACTCGACACCACCACTTGACACTCGATAATTATCTATTCTTCGAAGTAACACATTCACATCAGACACTCGACACTACACCACTCGACAGTTATCAATTCTTCGAAGTAAGGCATTCACATCCAACACTCGACACTACACCACCCGACACTCGACAATTATCTATTCTTCGAAGTAAGGCATTCACATCCGACACTCGACACTACACCACTTGACACTCGACAATTATTTATTCTTCGAAGTAACGCATTCACATCAGACACTCGAAACTACACCACTCGACACTCGACACTTATCAATTCTTCGAAGTAAGACATTCACATCCGACACTCGACATTACACCACTCGACACTCTACAATTATCTATTCTTCGAAGTAAGGCATTCACATCTGACACTCGACACTACACCACTCGACACTCGACACTTATCAATTCTTCGAAGTAAGGCATTCACATCCGACACTCGACATTACACCACCCGACACTCGACAATTATCTATTCTTCGAAGTAAGGCATTCACATTCGACACTCGACACTGCATCACTCGACACTCAACAATTATCTATTCTTCGAAGTAAGGCATTCACATCCGACACTCGACACTACACCACCACTTGACACTACACCACCATTCGACAATTATCCGACACTCGACACTACACCCTCCACCACTCGACATGAAAGTGTTGAGTGTCGATTGTCGGGTGTCGAGTTTTGTCGAGATACATCTGACACTTGCCATCATCTACCTCATGACAAAACCAATCAATTTTTACAGTTTTTATACACATCAAACCACAAAAATCACATAATAACACTAGATTTATTCCTAAAAACATAGAATAAGTTCCCAAATCTGACGGAAACTCAAATCCCTAATTAAGATTTCCTAAAAACTAAATCAAATTTAACAAAACAGAAAATCTAGTGTTTCGGTATCTAACAAAACATAATGAGTTCACAAATCCGAAGCGGTTTCTTGCTTCTATCCTCAATCGATGCTCGTGTCGATTTTCGTTTCGAGCGGTGTCTAGGGGTTTCGGTATTTTTTGTCTGAAGAGGGAAGAAGAGGGAAATAAGGCTTTGGAAAAAAATTGAATACATAAGGGTAATTGAGTCTTTTTGTCAAGAAAGTGTCTATGGCATAAAAATTTTTCAAGATGTGTCCAAATTTCAATGAGGGTCCCTAATTGTGTCTATTTTTTTAATTTTCTCTAGATACTTTCTTGACAAAAAGATTCAAATATCCTTTAAAATTCAATTTATTATTAAACTCTTTATTTCCCTCTTTCCTTCACTTACCTCTTCCTATTTCCACAACTGCGTCTTATTTTCATAACCGTCTGTTGTTGTCCAGCTTCCAATACCCCTAGACTCTTCATTTCTGAAACTCCTCGACTACACTTGAAACGTAAACCGAGATAAGCATCCTCTGAGGATAGAAGTAAGACGACGCAGAGTGATTTATTTAGTTCTTTTTTATTTTCTGTTTCATTAGATTTGGATTAGTTTTTAGGGAATTTGAATTAGGGAACTTATTCTGTGTTTTTAGGGATAAATCTAGTGTTATTAGGTGGTTTTTGTAGTTTGATGTGTATGAAAACTGTGAAAACCGACGAATTTAATCGCGAGGTAGACGATGGTCGAGTGTCTGATATCCGACACATCTCGATGTGCTGTCGAGATGTGTCGGATATCAGACACTCAACATGTCGGATGATAGTAAAAACAATTTTGTCAAGTGTCGAATACATCATCCGAAGAGTTTACAGCTCGACAAAATTGTTTCTCTTTTATCCGACATGTCGAGTGTCGGCTATCCGACACATCTCGAGTGTCAGATGAAGAATCTGACACTGTAAACTCTTCGATGATGTATCCGACACTCGAATCTGACACTCGACAAAATTGTTTTCTCTTTCATCCGACATGTCGAGTGTCGGCTATCCGACACATCTCGAGTGTCGGATGAAGAATCCGACACTGTAAACTCTTTGATGATGTATCCAACACTCGAATCCGACACTCGACACAAATTGTTTTCACTTTCACTTGACATTAGATAAAAGTGAAAACAATTTTGTCGAGTGTCAGATTCGAGTGTCGAATACATCATCCGAAGAGCTTACAGAATCCGACACTCGACAAAATTGTTTTCACTATCATCCGACATGTCGAGTGTCTGATATCCAACACTCGACCATCGTCAACCTCACGATCAAGCCCGTCGGTTTTCACAGTTTTCATACACATCAAACTACAAAAATCACCTAATAACACTAGATTTATCCCTAAAAACACAGAATAAGTTCACAAATCCAACAGAAAATTCAAATCCCTAATTCAAATGCCCTAAAAATTAACCCAAATCTAACGAAACAGAAAACAACCAAATAAATCACTCTGCATCGTCTTGCTTCTATCCTCAGAGGATGTTCATCTCGGTTTGCGTTTCGAGTGTAGTCGAGGGGTTTCGGAAATGAAGAGTCAAGAGGTTTCGGGAAGAGGGAAATAAGGCTTTAGGATTAAATTGAACACATAAGGGTATTTTAGTCTTTTTGTCGAAAAAGTGTTTATGGCATGAAAATTTTTCAAGATGTGTCCAAATTTCACTAAGGACCCCTAATTGTGTCCATTTTTTCAAATTTTCCTAACTTTTTTTTTAAATATATTTTGAATCGTTCAATGACTCTTTATATTTTAAATATAATAAGAAATTATGCTATTTGAAGACCCCACAAAAATCATATACTCTTATAACTTATTCATAATTTTTCTCTGTCATAGTTCATTTTCTAACTATACATCTTATTTTTTGGGGTTGAGTTAGAGGCATAGTTAGAATCTAGTCATGGTCTCTTTACAAAATTATTATTATTATTACTATTACTATTATTATTATCTTTTGTCTTGAGAATTTCCATTTTGACTCTGTCACAAACATTATAGCAACAAATTTTGGTAAAAAATTGATGAAGTTTTCCTTTAAAAACCGCTGAAAAGAGAAAAGATAGGGTTATTCAAGGAAATGATCGGTGTATGAATTATAAATACTCATTTATTTTAAACAAACGGGTAAATTTAATATAAACGCAGACGTTAACTTTTAAGAGTAATAATAAAAATTTTAAATTTTGATCAAAGGGTTTGGCAAGTGAATATATGGTATAGAACAAAGAGCTCGGCACAAATAGTCACATCCTTGCGTTCGTTCAACTTGTAGAAAACATTTAATTAAAGATAAGACAAAATCTGAAATGATTAGACTATTCGCACACAATTGTAATACAGTCTGCAAAGAATATGTAGCCATGTTACCTTCAATAAAGAAGGGCAATTAAATAATGAAAAATCTGATACCAATAAAATTTATGCTTAATAAATTTTGTTGGGTTTAAATTTAATAAAATTCTTTCAGATTGAAAAAGCATTTAAACATTTAGAAGGTTTTCCGAGAAAATAAATAATAGGTTTATTAAAAAAAAAAAAACAAAAGGGCCATCCTTTAAGATCTTGAATATATCTTCATTCTTAGTTCATATTGAAAATATTTATTTTGTAAATTGTTGTATGATAAATTTTTTACAATAATTGTGATTTGTTTTACATTATTAAATGCATTCCCGATCAAACCTGAACTTGAATGCGAAGACGACTGAACGGTAATCACAGTTAGAAAAAGACAATTCAATAATGCAAAAAACAGAGCACAAAGAAACAAAGTTTATCAAAACATCAATCCTGAAATCATGGCCTATAAGTTACAGAGTCGGGACCAGCACCAGAATTCTGCTTTCTGATATCTCCTCAGAAATTTGTACATACCTTGCATGGTCACCAGAAGGGCTCAACGTTGTCGTTTTGGGCAATACTGAAACAATTGGATCTTGTTATTAGATCACATATGCACCGGAAATCTAGATGTTCATCGCTTAACAAAAGGAGAGGGAAAAAATATTCTGCCCCCGTTTCTATTCAGAAAATGTAAACATAACCACAAAGTATTACCACATTTGTGAACCAAAATGAGGCAGAACAAGAATCACAAGACATGAAAGTAGTGTCATGTCATCAACATCAAATATATAAGAAAGATTTGAAACATACACACACACTTCTATATATTGCATACGAATTATAGTTTTTTAACATTCATGATTATCGACAATGGAACAGGAGAATCGCAAACTCTTCATAAGCAACGGCTAAAAACGTTCTAATTTGTGTTGATTAGTTCCAGCCTGTAAATTATATTTATATACACACAAATACCATGCATATGTGCTGAAGATCTCATGCCTGGAAACTGAATCACTCAAAATCAGCTCAGTTTCCAGTCTCATGTTGTCCATTCTGTATGTCATCGTCACCTTTTGTCTCTTCACAAGAAAAATGAGATCTTAAACCGATCCAGCACTGATAATAATCATGATCCATATAGGGAGACTCAAGAGCCCACGGGCAGATTCTGGGAATTAAACATGATTCAAACATGAAAGCCATGGTATCAGTAATTTTATGAGGTCCTGCCTCATTTCCACATGCAACCGTTGCCTGTAACAGAAAAAGTTGTTAGACTATGATAGTTCGTTGTGTAAAGGGGCTGCTGAAACAGCTTAAAAGCTTATACCAGCCGGTCAATCATTTGAGCTGTGATGCAGCATGGTCATCAATCAAAGTAAACTTTAAGGGCAACATAGAAATCAGGAGAGGTTTTTTAAAGTAATACAATCAAGTTACGATCTTCGTTTTCTGCAATATTTCTATGTTAACCGCTTTGTTCTCAACTTTTTAGAAATTCTTTACTAAAATATTTCTGAATCTTTAACCTTACTGGTCCATGTAAGATTTTGGTTAGAGGAACAAGGACAGTTCAAAAGGGAAATGAGCCGTCAATATTGAAATTGTGTTCTAGAGGCATACCTCATATGTCTTAGTATCAGGACCATGAGGAGTCATACAGCTATGAAGGCTCGCTCCTCCAGGGAGAAACCCATCAGCTTTTGCCTGGAAAAAACCAAAAATAGAAAAGTTAATTGGACTAATTATTGCTATCTTTATGCGCACAAGAAGAAACTTTTGTAAAACAGAGGAAAAATATTTCACTTCCTATTCTATTTGCCTAGAGGATGTCAACAACTCAACATGTCTCATCCAAGATCTATCAGCAACATCTTAACAAGTGCTTATAACCAGTGAATGGAGCCACACAAAAAGTAATATCAGTTATTCTTATAAATTTACAACAGCACCAACCAAAAAAAAAAAAATCTAAATTTGACATTTCACAAGACAGCCATAGCAATGTCCCATCTTTCCACAGTAACAACATGAGATAACCCAGTTTTTATTGCTAAATTTGATAGCTTAACACAAGATCTCAAGATAACAGAACAAAGATCACATAAGATAAAATTTAAACTTGGGATAAACATATACCTCATATCCACCATGTATCAGGCCCATAAACTCACTCATGCAATTGCGATGGTAATATGGAGGTCGGAATGTATGCTCAGCCACCAACCACCTAGGGGGAAAAATGACAAAGTCAAGCAATGCCACACCAGGTTTATCAGTTGGCGCTGTCAGCACTGCAATGCATTGCACAATTTCATTTAAGAACTCAGACAAAAAAATACAAATGATGAAAAAATAAAATATCTCGAAAAGGGAATATCAAATAACAGACTTATTTACCTGTATTGATTGATGGATCACTATGATCAAATAATACAGTATTATAGGGGCAGAACTTATTGAGATCATACTGCAAGTAAAATATGTTACGGTTAAATTAGCTTTATCAGGGTGATCATTATCAAGACCATATAGCAAGGTAACTCTCTTAAATTTGTTTACGCATTTATTTTGCATTTATGGAAAACAAAAATAGCCTGCACATATCTGATATATTAAATGAGTGGTTTTTGGCAGTAAAACGCACCTTATAAGGCACATAATTACCATGCCAAGCAACTACATTGAAGGGAGAAAAATCTTGTCTTGCAGCAAATAGTTCTCCACCAAACTTTTGCACGATAGTGTATCCTGGGCAGGCATCCTTTTCAAAGCAGGCCGTTGGAGCAAGGAAATCTCTAGGTGCAGCAAGACCATTAGCACCTATATACACAAAAAACTGTATTATAACGCTATGTTACACTTTGAAAATACTCAATAACGTAAGCTATGTTGCATGATACAAGAACAAGAATCAATTTATAATAGACTACTTTGTATGACAAAACTAAAAAAGAAATCATGTACCTATTGGACCCAGATCAGGAAGCTGAAAATGTGTACCAAAAACCTCTGCGACGTAACCACGTGATGGGCCATCTGGCAAACTTACATCAAAACGGAACCCTTGGGGTAAAACAGCGATTTCACCAGGAGAGACTTGCAATCTTCCACATTCAGTAGTAATCCACAGCCCTATATAACCAGTACAAAGCATACAAATAAGACTCTACAGTAATATAACCATAAAAAAAGAAATATACTGCATAAGAGACTCAAAATTGCATAGTGGAGAAAAGATGAGAAAATTTTGATAAGCAATGACTGGAAAAATACCAAAATACTTTTAAGCGTCAAACAATGTAAGTAATTAATAATAAGTTAAAAATACATTTGTTGCATAGGTTCACATAATTTTTAGCAGAATTAGTTTCAGATATTTATTAAGGAAAGGTAAGAGCATGCATGTTACTCTTGTTAAAGTTTAATTGTGGCACCATTCAATCAACATCCTCCCACAATTGTCAATTTTTGAATCCTCCTTCAGATGAGCGAAATTGTTTCAAGTTCGTACCTAGTACATCCTCAAAACTCTTGCAATTTATGAACTCCATAACAAGATTTAAGCACATGCTAAGAGAGCCCATATTGGTCAAATACTTCAAACAGAAAGGTATATCCATATATGAGTATGAAACATTAGACTAAGCTCTCAGGTTCTATTCCGAAACAAGAAGTCACTTGCATTCATCTCTGGAAGAGATCTTTTAAGTCACTTACTTCCTTTTTGGGGAACTACCAAAAAGTCACCATCTGCATTGCAGAAGGCAGAATTCTCCATCGATTTGTTGGCATTGTACCTACAAATAAAGCAATTCTTAGTCCTGCCGAAATGCGATATAACCTACACGATTTCAACAACTAAAAGCTTCAAAGTTCAGCGCTAAGAGCAATAAAAATGGTTCACAATTCAGGAAAACTTAACATGATGTGCAACAATTTCATTTTTTGTGATTTTTATTAGGAGTTCAGAACTCAAAAATAGAGGCAAAATGAAGTTGGGCCAAAACAGAACTTTAATAATACAGTTACCAACAGCAAATCTAATGGCAAAAGTATATATTAAGTTGCCACGGACATATCATCCAGCTAATGAGTTTAATAATACAGTTACTAACAGCAAATCTAATGGCAAAAGTATCTATTAAGTTGCCACGGACATATCATCCAGCTAACGAGTTCTCAGAATCACATAACTACTACTCTACTACTTTAGTTGAACATAAAGTGCTTGTGACACAAGAATGATATCATCCTGTCCACCTCAAGAATTCTGAAGGAATTTGGTTGACCATCAATACTAGTTCCCAATTATTTCTTGGCTGCAGATCAAAACAGAGTCCTCTCAAAAGCAGTAATATTCTTTCCATTTATTTGACATTATGAACGAGAATAATAAGCAACTTAAAATCATTGTGATCATTTTGGGATAAGAACCAAGAATACCACACATATCCAACCTAGGCTTATCCGGTCACCCAGGCAAAACTCTAATCAACACTCAAAACCATGTCCTAGCTGCATTGTTTTCTCAATTTGAACAAGAAGAGACTACAACGACAGAATAAGACCAGCAAACGTAATGTTAATTATCTTACACCTGAAATATGGGATGTATATAACATTTGCTACCGAGAAAAAAACTAACTGATAACAAAATTAACTTGATCATATGAAAATAACGAAAGTGACTATGGAATACCGATTACATGTGAATAGCATATCCATGGCGAAGAAAAGAGCTGCCAGCCCCACATATTGTGTATAGTCCATCAATAAAATCAGTTGGTGAATCTGGAATAGGCTCTGGCTTCCACCGTAGCTGAGTCGGAGTGGTAGAACTGTTGGACTTATCAAATTCACTCACAAGCTTCTGGTGAGCTGGCACTCGAGGCTTGAATGGTTCATGTGTAACAGACGGTTTTATCCTGTACAACCAACTGCTCAAAAGAACCCACCATACAATATCAATCAACAACTGAACAATAACAAACATTAAACTATGTAATAAATTTACAGCACAAAAGATGATAATAAGTCAAACTATTGAGCCTTTGTGTGCAATGTGAGCTGACTTTTATCTTTAAAAAATCACATTAAGCTTGCGATTATTTATCGTAACCCAGAGCAGCAATTATAATAGAAAGCAAGATATTTTTACTTTAGGATGGTTCTACACTTCTGCTCTGACTTTAATACCAACTTTGAGCTTTATTGCAAAAGTTATTCATCACAAAGGATAATCACCTTGAAGCCACTACTTGCAATATTTACATCCCACAAGTTTTCTGGGTTGGAACTCCATGAACAGAGGAACAATGGAGACGTTTATTGGTTTAATTATGAATTACTAATTAGAGCATTAATTACACATTATTATTATTCCTTTATTTTTTTAAATTATTATTATTTTTTTACTTTCAATTAAATACAAATTATGGTTATCAATCAGACATATCCTGTAGCTGTGATAATGGACAAGATGTCATTATCAAAGGTAATTTTTTCTGTACTTTTAATCTCGAGTATTATTATTGAATCACGTGAGACTAACGATGACAAATTTTAATATATATAATATTTGCCCTATAATTCATTTACAAGGGGAATCATTCCCTTGTAATATCTCCTTGTAATATGAGTCGACAAACTCTTATAAATAATATCTCTTATTTTTTTCCTTTAATAAATTTTTTATACACAGATTGTAAAAGGCTGGCCATAGAATTTGATTTTAGATGTATGGTTTTATGAAAAAAGCAGAGCAAGAATAAAAATTATTTATAAATAAATAAAAAGAAAACCTATGATTTGAACTCACGTCTGCGTTTCACGTGACACTTTAACATAAATTCTGTCGTTTAATTATTAAAAATAATACTCAATAGCACCATTATAATAATATAAATTAGATTAAATTAACGCAACGTTAAATGAACAAATATTTAAACGTATAAGCGAGAAGACAAATAGAATAATAATAATAATAATAATAATTTAAAATAAATTTAATTAACCAAAAAGAAAAAAAGGAAATGAAGTATGAATAGATAAGGGGAGGAGACCTGCGTAGATTGAGCCTGCGAGGAGAAGTGAAGGAGGTACCGGAGATTTGCTCGGCGTAAAGGCCGTAGGGGCAGAGGAGAGGGCTGTTCTGTTCAAGTGGCAGCGCTCCATCAATCGCCTCCGACGAGAAAGAGTTGCCGAATCCAGAAAGGTAATCAAGATCAGAAAAATCTCGGCCGTTCATCCTGCTGACTTTAGCTGATGATGATTCGTGTTGCTTCATAGCTCCAGCTGTTGGCGAGCAGACAACATCATGCAAGAAGCCAGGGACTGACTGAATCATATATAGACATACAGGAGATAATAGGACAAGAATAGTGACTTTGACGTGGCAGACTGATCTGTCTTGGTCTCGGGAGACGTGCACAGTTACGTTAAGGAAGCCGTGGTGTGGGCCCTCCCTTCTCCAATCTAACCGGTGGGCGTTGATACGATGAATGTAGTATATCCCTTATATGTTAACTTCTTTTACTGACTCTTTGATATGTCCCCAAATCCAATCATATCTTGACTCATACACGTCAGCAGTGATATAAAATAATATTATTATCCAAAAAAATTGGCGTTTGGATAAAACTAGTGCCCTTCTTTAATCAAATATTTGGGGTTACGCAACTTTATCTAACCAGTTAGGCAAATAACAATTTGGTCCTGCAGTTCCACGTGGTTTCAAATTAATCCTTCTCGTGCAAGAGCAATTTGACCGACTGCTGGGAAGTTAACATCCCAAGGCCATCACCTAATCTGCTCGCTTTGTTATCAAACAAGTGAAATTTGACCGGCTGTTGCAAGCTATATATCATCAGTCATTATCTACTTGCTCTCTATTACACAATTGGATTACACCACTATAAAGTTTATCTCTTCACAACACTTTGATAATTTACATGACTCTGTGTAGTTAATTATCACAGCATTTTAGATATTAAATTTAGGAATATATATATATATTTTGAGAAGCATAATATATACTCGAATATGAACAACTAGGGCTGTTTGTGAGTTCGAAACTAATAAATTTTATTGAATCGAATCCGTTTCAAACATATAATGAATTCTATAACTTTTCCATCCAGTATTATCTAATTTAAGGTTATAATCCTATCTACTTCATTTTAAGTGATTATCTAATATGTTCTCTTTATTGCCGTATTAGATTAGAACCCATTTTTAGTTGATAAAATATGTATTGATCCATTGCATTAAGCTAATAGTCTAAACTAGACGACTGGTACGGCAAATATAGTATACACTTTCCTGTGATTTAAATGCAAAATTTGCAACCTACCATTTACGGGCAAAATAGTTATTTTAATATTCAATATTAGTCAAGGGTTAAAAATAAAAAAATAAAAAGCTACGGTTGATTGGTTGCCAGTGCCTCTAATTGTGTAAAAACAAGGGATAACTTTTTCTTTACCAAAATAAAATAAAGGTATATATGGTATTTCACCCCTTAGCTTTATTGTCCGTCAATTTGGGCCGAAAATAATGATCTTGTCCAAGCCCACCGAAACTTTAGGCTGGATACTTTAAAGAAAATAGAACCCGACCCGAGCCCACAATTCCAAGAAGCCTTTTTGAGCTTTGCTTCCTCGCTTCCCAATTAATTAATTTGAAGTTTTGAACTCTCAAAAGCGGCTCTGCCTCCCACACACTCTCTCTCACTCGCATGACATTGTCACCAACATTCCTCGCCAGTTTTTGATCCATTCCACTCGACCCCACCCGGAACAACCAAATGGCAGCTTACAGAGCGGACGACGACTACGATTACCTTTTCAAAGTGGTTCTGATTGGCGATTCGGGCGTGGGCAAATCCAACTTGCTATCGAGATTCACTCGGAACGAGTTCAGTCTAGAGTCAAAGTCAACAATCGGAGTTGAATTCGCAACTCGGAGCATTCGGGTCGAGGACAAGATCGTTAAGGCTCAGATTTGGGACACCGCTGGTCAGGAAAGGTATATTGATAGTATTTGTTATCTGGGTTTGATGCTTTTATGGTCTTTCTATTGATTTTGGCATTAGGGTTTACTTTTAGCAACATAAATTATGCTTGGTTGGTGAGAAAATTTGTGGAAGTGAATTAGGGGTGTTCTTGAGTTCAAGCGAAACTTCGTTAGAATTTTGTTTATTTGGCCAAAGTGGTTTTTTCGGATTGTTTTCTTGCTGGAAAAGATTTTGTGTTTGGTGGGTGGGGAAAATGAAATGTCATTGGAAGACGTTTATGGGATTTTGCTGATACAGTTTGCCTCTTTGATATTATTAGGGTGAGCTGATTTGGCTCTTTAGCCTGTTTTGTTGCTGAGAAAATGTCAGGGAAATGACATGCATTTTTTAATTTCTAATTGCTAATTTTTTAGTTTTGGTTCTCTGTATATGTTTGTCTATGTGTTTTAAATATGTCGAAAAAAGTTTACTAAAGATGAATTTTATAGTTGGGGTATTGGTGGGTAAGAGGGTTTTGTTTTGTGCTCAAGTTTGCAATCTATTTGATTGCTGGGAAAAAATGTCGAGATTTTTTTTTTTTAATGGGCTGAGAAAACACTAGTAAAGGGAGTTTGAGTTTTGCCTACCTTAGGTTTATCTTTATGTGAGATCAGGAAAAAGATTGAATAAAAAATGTCGCATATGGATGTCCTGATTTTGACTAATTGGTTCTGTTAATGTATATTCCTCACACTTTAGGTTTCCATTGTGTGGGATCAGGGGGAAATTTGAAGCAAAAACATTGGATACCAAAGTCCTGATTTTGACTGATTTGTTCCTTTAGGCGTATTCTTCCACCTTGTAGTTTCTTTTGTTCAAATTTGAGTTTTTTTCTTTGGTTTTTGGGAGGCTGTTGGGGAAGACTTTTGGAGTACCATTATACCCTGAGATTATGACCAAGGGATTTTTTATTTTGGGAAAAAAAATCTTTTGTTTGTTTGTATTTTGAGAAAATAAATATTTTTTAAAAATTTACATTTACTAATGCATTTAAATCAATATCAACCACATATTATTTTTAAATTTTAAAAAAATTTAAAACCAACCACATATTTTTTTCCTAATTTTGAAAACAAAAACTCCAATACACAAACAAACACCACCTTTTTTTTCTTTTTAAATTTGAAGAGATATAGAGCAATTTCAATTCCTGGAAATACCTGACCCACTTAAGACTGTGCTGTATTATTCCAATCTGGTTCACTATTTCATATTGAAGTTCACATGGATAATGCTTGGCAATTTAAAGGTGCATTATATTTGAATATGTTAATGTTGTGGAACTTTGGACTTGGGGCTGTCATCCTTTGTTTGAAAAGTGAACACCATCATGAACTTTGTTTTTTTAACTAACAGGAATTTCTGATTGCTATATTGTTTGATTTGATATTATATAATATGCATCAGTATCTGACATTTGTTATGTACGGAGTTGTGTCTGTGTCCAACACATGTTTGATGCTGCCAACCCTTCCTTGTGCTTTTCATAAGCCAACTCTTGATACAGAAATTATCATCCAAAACCAAAAGTAGTTTGCTTTTTTGTCACCTAAGAATAATTGTGTCAAAGAAATCATTTCAAACTCCCTTGACATCAACTCCCTTGATGGAGAAATGTGCTGTTTACACATTTAATAATATAAAGTAAGGAGTGAGAAAAATGATGAAGTTTGTGTGGTTGGTTTGTATATTTTATTTGTTTGTTTTAAACTTTGAAGCAAGTGGTTCAGTTAGTATACCTAAGCTTTTCTAATATAATATACAGTGAAAATTCCTTTTTGATGTGATGACCTCTGTTTATCAGTGGCCATAAAAGTTTCAGCTTTGTCTGACTCTGAGTTCATGTTATTGGTAGTACCACATTGGTTGTCACAAGGTCCAGCACATAGAATATTGGAAAAAAGAAGTTCGCTTGATTTCTTTTTGATGTAAGAAGGAGAAAAAGTTAAACTAAGGTTTCTTTTTTTAATTTTATTTTTGGCGAATATGTATAACCTTTTTTGTTACTTTTTGAGCAACATGAAATTATAATTGCTTATTTATATTCTTTGCAAAAGATACCGAGCAATCACGAGTGCATACTACCGAGGAGCTGTTGGTGCATTGCTTGTTTATGACGTTACACGGCATGTCACATTTGAGAATGTTGAGAGATGGTTAAAGGAATTGCGGGCTCATACAGAATCCAATATTGTCATTATGCTCGTGGGTAACAAGGCAGACTTGCGTCACTTGCGAGCTGTTTCCACAGAGGATGCTACAGTTTTTGCTGAGAGGGAAAGCACATATTTTATGGAGACATCAGCTCTTGAGTCTATGAACGTTGAAAATGCTTTTACTGAAGTGCTGACTCAAATTTATCATGTTGTCAGCAAGAAAGCCCTCGAAGTAGGGGATGATCCTGCAGCCTTGCCCAAGGGACAAAACATTAATGTAGGAACCAAGGACGATGTTTCGGCTGTTAAGAAAGTTGGTTGCTGCAATGTTTAAATGCAAGCTCTGGTGATTCAGGGGAACTGAATTATACTTGTACCCATTCCTGTGATATAGATTTTAGAGTTTCACATGTCACAAAATGGTCCCTTACGTGAATTTTCAGCTGTAACAATATGCTTAAGCTTCTATGAGCTTGATTTATGGTTCAGAGGTGGAAAAACTTGCTGCAGTACCTTCCTCCAGATTTCATTAGTTTCTTGTTGCTTAAGGCATTTTCTACTCCGTGTATTGTTCAATTTTTTTAGCTGCCGTAGTCTTGATTGTAATTTTGGTTGCTCTAGATAGGAAGTGTTAATGGACCATTTTACTTCTGTATCTGGTCAATGATCAAAGGATTTGTTCAGTGGTTGATGACAAAGAAACAGATTACTTCAGAGCAGTGCTCTCTTTGTTGATTATAATCTCAAACAGAAATATGAGCCTGTATATTATTGCACATTTTCTGATGATCAGATTATTAGTTTGTCCATGGTGCATTGCCAAACAAATTAGAATCTCTGTGCCCTTTGGTTCATAATAGTCTTTCACTTCATCTTTTTGTTTCTTGACACAAGGTTCACCATATCAATAAAATGAAAAAAAAAAAAAAACACAAGATTGAAGTCATAACACATTATCAAGATACTCTTTTAAGTTTCTGGGTTATTATTTTTCAACATGGCTTCTTTACATTGCTGACAAGATATTTCCATGCAGTGCATGAACTTCTTTAGATTCTGAAGCTTAGAAGCTTTTTCAAGCGTTTGTTTCCTCCAAGCCTTGAGTAAACAATAATCTTTGTTACGCAGGTCTTTACCATCATCATCCAGAATGAAGCAGTGCATTATATTGAGTTGTTTGAGGTACTTCAGTCTTCCATCTAAGAGAATCTCCAAAGCTTTGCTAGACAAAGTAGACTCAGATATATCTAGCAATTTAAGTCCAGGAAAGCCTTCTGAGATACATTCAACTTCCCTTTCCGTTACTTCTCCATGAACTCCAAGTTCCACAAGATTCTTACAGAAATCAGCCAGCTGCGATATAACAGCAAGCCCTTCTTCAGGATTCAATCTTGCATGAAAAACACAAAGCTTTTTCCAGTAGAGCAAAGATATGTATATGGGCAAGGCAGTTGATGTAACATCAGAAGGCCAAAAGACCCTTGAAATATTTGGCGTTTTTTCAGCTATGTAAACGGTGGCGAAGTATCCAAACACGTATTCGCTTGGAAAATAGATTGTAACCCACCCCTGGTAACGATTAATGGCCAATTTCAGGAGATGGGTATATCTTGATCTTTGCTTTTCATCATCAAGAACATCGATCAAGCGAAGATCAAGAATGGAGCTCTGGAACAGGGTGAAGATAGTTGCAGAGAGCCAAGTTCTGCATACATAAGCAGGACCAAACAAAAGGTCCTGGAAGCTTAAGCATGCAAATATCATTGACAGTATGAAAGGGTCAAGGTCTTCCCATGGTGGGCTTTGCCTTTTCTTCTTCATTGTTTGGTGTTTGGTTTGTTTTGCAAGTAGACAAAGCAAGTGCGTTCTGGGTAGGTTCAACTACATAACGTATTTAATAGGGTGAAGGTAGGCCAGGTTGAAGATTTTGCATTATATTTTTGGTAAAATTAAAAATCTAATAAGTTAACGACAAAATGAATTTTCATTACATTACAATCATAGAGTTTACTTCAAACTGCTAACTTGCTTGTAAAGATTGTATTTTGTATTCGATTCTAATTACTTTTAATGCTCTAGAAACATTCCAATATATGCAACAAAAATACTTCTAAAAGAAGGGTTCAAAGGAACTAAAGCTGAAAAACCATTTAATGTAACCCTAATCCTGGTGGTTAAGCCACAATTAGGAATTGCCCCCTTCTAATCAAAGTTTGTGGTTATCATCATCTTCATTTATATGATCCAAGATGGGGGGTAAATCCTAGTTTGGAAGTAACGAAGGAGACAAGGACACTACAGGGTGCAATTATCTTAAATGCACACATGGCTACGAAGGACGCTAATAATGATGGTAGCAATGACATTAAAGGTCATGTTGCTGATGAGGGTGAAGATGACAAGTGCAATCTTGGTGACAGCAGTCGGCAGAAAAATTATAAGCCTAAGTGGGGTAATCATTGCCACCTATATCACCTAAATTCTGGGATTTTTGAACCCACCTCACATGTTACTTCGTTACTCGAGATTGGCTTTTTGTGGGGAATTCGGCGTCAGGCACAAGTTGATTGGCTGTTTCTGCAGTTGTTTGTGGACTTTTCAAACTCAGGCTGTAGAGACAGATCAGATTGTTGCTGAGATGGAGATTGTGGTTGCCATGGAGAATACTAAGCTCCTATTGGCCTCCTATTGCCGTTGTGATGGGTTTTGTTAGGTTTTTGGTTTGAGAATGTTATTGGATAAAAAATTGTCATCAATTAATGTGAAAGTGAAATCTTAGATAATATATAATTCTTTAAAATAAAATTTATTAGTAATTTGTCAGTTGGATAATGTTGTCGATATATAATAAGGTGACTGCTGTTGACTGCAATATTGGTTTCTAGAGGAGATGAAGGCTTGGAGTGTAATGAGAAATTATTTAAGAATGTAATACCATTATCTCTTAAAATAGTTTTTTATTCTTGACAGTTAATAAAAAGAATAATAAATTATAAATAGTGATCAAAGGTAGAGAATGATGATCATGTGACATATGATACATTAATGTTTTGGTAAGTTCAAATTAAGGGAAGATCCAATTTTTTTAAGAACCGATTAAGATAGAATCGAAATTTCAACATTTGTAATGAGTTGGTTTTAATACTCTTTTTAAAAATATACTTGATTGTATAGTATAATAATCATTCCCAAACACACGAAAATATATTTGACATAAAAGTCATGTATTACGGCTGTCCCATAACGAACGTTAAAACTTAATGGGACAACAACTTAACAGATCTCTCCATAAAATATTGATTACAAAAGAGTTTACTTTAATAACACTCTAAAACTTTTCTATCAAATATAATAAAAAATTAGTTTTAACCCAGTAATTGACAATCAATGTGGCACACTTAAAAGTATGATGTTCGAGCAATCACTATTTATTAAGATAGGTTTTTAGAAGTACATGAAAAATCTGGCGAAGAACATGTCTTATTGTCTGCCATATTGGAAGGATATCTCGCCTGAGTTTGCGGAACCGACAGCCTCAAGATTAGCCTAGATGCCACCATGTTGCCATCTTCCTATGAAGGGCTCATAAACTATTCTTAATATCTATTGGAAAGAAATAAGACTATTATTAATCCATGGGCACACCGCACACCGGTTAGGAGGGGAATGCAGAAGCAAAACTGATAGCAAGTTATGAAGTTATCTGGAAAAGATTACCCAAAAAATAATGGTGAGACTAAAAAAGTTGGGATTAAGTTCTTGCCCTTGTGTCCAAAAGCTGGCTATCGGCAAGAAAGTTCGTGTTACGTCTCAAAATCTCTTATATGGAGACTTTAAGCGTGATTAATTTATGTATAAAAATAGTGCTTTTTTTTTTCAAATATCTAATTTGCATATATAAACTAAGTTCAAAACTTGTATAATGTATAATTTATTTTCTACTATCATTTCCCAAACTATACGCATACAAGCTTTTGTTGGATATTGTGTTTCAGAATTAATTACTCTTGGTTTTGTAAAAGTCATAAATTTATTTATTTAATTTAGTTCATGAATTTACTAAATTATTATTCATGAATCTTGAAAATACAAAGGGTTTGATATATACATGAATAATGTATATTCATTTATGAATGATTGTGATTCATCTTGTTTAATGTGATACAAATGAATTTGTACTTGTGATGTGAAGATGAATTTGTGACCCTATAAAAAGGGGTTATTTGGTTTACCAAATTAAAATAAGATTACACATAAGATAACAAAAGGTACAAGAGAGAGCAACCAAAGAGATAAAATCCTACGATCCATGATTTCCTGTAGGGGCACTTAGAAATGAGATTAAGTGCTATACCAAGTGTATTTTTGTGCAAGGTGCTTTAATTTTCTAAATCTTTTTTTTTTTAATAATTCAATGATATTTCTAAAAGCTTTTACATCTCAAGTACGTACTTTACTATATCACCCAAAATATACATATAAAAGTATCCAGGTCTAAACCTTAGTACATCAAGATCACCAATGATAATCAAATAGGCTCTCATGGTCTATGCTTAACCCAAAATGCATCGATCACAACACAAGCCACTATCATCCAAAACATCTAAACAACTATAGATATCACTAGCTTATTCATCGTCTTGTATACATGTGGAGAAAGGGATGAACAATACGGCCCATTAGGAAATCTCTAAACCTTGCACTCAATCACATGCCACTAACACATACATATCAGACAAGCATTTCTACTAAGCAAAATTACAAAACTCAAATCATCTTTTATTCATGTACCAGGGAATCATGCTTATTCATTAGCCAACATCACATGTTGCACATGTCATATATTATCCATGCATAAATGCATCATGCATTTTCGAAACTAACGTCACATGTCACACAAGTTATTTGCCATGCAGGCGTCGGTGCATCATGCACACTCAATAACCACCATTACATGCCATACAAGTCAAACACCATCCATACACCAATATGTCAAGCATATCCATCTACTTATGTCATGTGTCACACATATCAATCACCACTCATACATTAATATGTCACGAATATCTAATGATAAATTACCATCCATGTACCAATATGTCCCATACACTCATTAATCAACATGGCAAACTATGCTAGCCCTACGTAGTGCAAAACTCAGGAATATATCTTAATAAGCAATAATGACTACTCAAGCTATTCACCATCCATAACTTATGCATATCTATTAGCAATAATACATACTACACATCACTCACCGTCATGTACAAGTGTGTAAATATACATATACAAATCAATTCCTTAATCTAGTGTTTTCCTTAGACCCATTATAAGCATGAAAATTCTACTTATGGTTTAAGCCCAATGACGAGGGCCAAAGAATATTGAGTGAAGTGGATTGTTGATTTGAAAAAGAAACTAAAAATACTCAAAACACAAAACCCAACCACAAACACAAAGCCCAATCACACATAAAACAAGAAAAGACATCAATCAAAGTGGGATCTTGATTAAAAGTCGTGCTTATAACCCTTCTTTGATACACATGCAGATCGACCTTTGTCAAAAGGTTGCTATGGGGGGTTGGAAGGGGGCCGAGGGTGTGGAGGTAGCGCCCCTAGAAGAAAAAATTCCCTCTTCTGAAAGAAAAACGCCCAATAGCACTAAAAAAGCCCAAAAGGCCCACAAAAGAAACCCAAAACCTTGACCCACGCTTGAAACCCTGAAAATTGGACTGGGCGTGTAATAGAAGATGCACACGTCTGTAAGAATGCCATATGCACCTAAAAGAAGTTCACAGCGCCTGAAAGAGCTTCATTGTGCCTCAAAGAGGAAAGGAAATGGAGGAGCACATGTAGCCTACATGCGCATGTGTAGGCCACGTATGCACCACCTCTCCTAGCCTTCTATAAATTTAAGTCATTTTCTCGATTAAGTATCAACTATTCACCTAGAAATTCAAGCCCAGCCCAAAAAAAATCTTTTGAGCCCATTTTTTCAATCTTTTAGCCCATTTTCTTTTAAGCTTTCACACCTACACCCCCATTCCAATAAATTTTCAACCCATTGCACTTTGAAAACTCACATATACACGAACATTTTCATCTGGTTTTCAAACAACTAACCATAAATAATCAATATTCGGTAAAGCTTGAGGCAAACTACCACATTTCTCTCTTTTGTTTATCGTTCTTTATTCTATTTTGATGATTTCTATTAGTATGAAGATCAGGTGAATACGGGCGCTGATAGGAAACCATCACTCTGAAATGCCTTCAATCTAACATTCACCATTTATTTTTGATACATTTTATCTTTATCACTTTTGTTCATGTTTATTTACTTTACCTTACTTTTATTTTGCTGTAGTTTACTTTATCGCAATTTACTTTTTCGTTATTTACTCTATCGCAAATTTACATTATCCCTATTTACTTTATAGCAAGTTTACTTTACTACGCTTTTCATTTTCCATCGTTCACTCTATTACAATTTACTTTAATATACTTTATTTTTTCGCTTTTAACGGTTTATCGTCACGCATACTACCCACATCATGGGTGGCCATCCTGTTCTATTGTTTGAAGGACACCGTTCAAATCATGAGCTACGATCTGAATCACTCTCATGTTCGCTATTCAATCCATGAATAGTCATCCATTTCGGTCCGCTAAAGTTCAAGAGATACTATTTAATTCATAAACGGATATTACAATGAAACAGACCACCTGGTGAGTCATGACACTAGATTCTTGGATGATGCAGACTCACCGTGCCTCAATTACAATCTTCCATTCACTTTATTGCTTTTCTTTTTATTAAAATGTTTGATTATCATCCTTGATAAGCATAAGGATGATTTGACGATGGATGAAGCCATAATGCATGGTGGCAGATCCACTTTCCAATGACAGGCCGATTGAGCTCGAAATGAGGAATAAAAGTGTTTATTTGTTTCTTGTTCTCTTTTCTTTTTTTTGGCATTTTTACTCTCGTTGCGCTTATTTATGTTAAATAGTTGTAATCCTCTTCCCTTTTCTCCTATATTTGCACCTTGTCTTTTGAATGCTTATGAATTTTTCACCTCACAAGTAATAATCCAGATAAAATTAGTTGTGTGCACAAAACGAATTTAGGATCAAGATAAATAACAATTGACTAACTAACACCTTAAACTCAATAGACCCCAGTGGAGATCGAACCTTGTTTGGGCGGACTGAAGATCCGTACCTAACTTCCCAAACCTGACTCTGAAGTGATGATGGGCAGTTGGGTCCCAAAGCAAGAAATCGGTTATCATCATCCAACTCACTCTCGTAGTTAGTTACCTAGGTGGCGACTCCGAAGTCTCCAAAACTTGTCTTCATGACTCGTTTTATGGTACCTCCAAGTGCCGAAAGGCCTTGGAGAGTAGTGTCGTGGTTGCAATCACTTGGAGTGGGATGGAAGTTGATGAACACTTAAATATGTATGCTTAATAAGAGTTTAGGTCATCATATTACATTAATAGTATCATTAAATTCCTCAACTTAAGCATATTTGTAGTCTTTGCATCTTTGGAATTAACTTTCTCTTAATTTTGGTTTTGTTACAGGATCGGTAAAATAAGCATAACTTTCTATTTATATATTAGAATGGTGCAAATCTTAATGTTTTGGAAAGTTGATTAAATTATCTACAAGATTGTATTTCACAATCATCATCATATTCGGGCTCTTAGTGGACCAAAAATGGGCTTGAAGTGAACCTATCTGTAGTTTCAGTCCACCCTGACCATACCTCAGTATTTTAACCATATGTCTCAAGATACGTATCTAAATCGTATGAATCAAGATGTTCTATAAAGCTGAGAGAAATATCTACGACTTTTAGGAAGACATGTAGTTAAAATTCTCAATAATTCAATGTCAAAATTGGTGGTCAAAGTCGGTTCACCTAAATACCCCAATTGTCAAAGTTGGTGCATATAATATTTGACAATTATTCCTTTGTAATTTGACAAGTTTGCCCCTTAATGTATCTATAAATAGAGATGTCTTGTGACCCATTTGAGCATCTTGGCCTTGGCTAGGATCTCTTGTTATTGTGATTTTCTCTCTTGTGTTTTAATGTTATTAATAAATTTTCTTTTTCTTGCAATTTGTTTCTTTCTTTTATAATGTCTTGCTAAATTATCTCTTGCTAAGGTGAAAGGGTGAAACCCTTAATATGAGAATAAAGATTTTCTAACCCTTGACATGTGCTTAATAATCATAATCTTTGTTGTTTATTTTATATTATTTATATTTATTTTCTTAATCAATCTTGACACCACTAGTAAAGTGGAGGTCTTGATCCATTGTCGATAATCCTTAGCACATCAAATGCTTGGATCCTTTCTAGATGTCGTATGGTTCTTCTTTACCGACATGAATCTAGTTAGGAACCTTGATTTGTTGTAGACATATAGTGATTGGCACATTGGATGCTTGAACCCATTTACAAGACGTGGTATAAATATTGGTAATAAAACAAATATAATTCATATAACTAAAATGGGCTACTTATCCTTATTTGATATATCAAAGGTGGATCCCCTAACCTTAACTTTCATTATTATTATGTTAATTTCTCTTGTATTTTAATTATTTTAATTTATTGTTTATGAACTTGTTCTTTACTTATATTTGTTGATATTATCTTGCCATCTCTTTGAATCATCCATATCATATTTGCTTACTTTATAGTTTGTAGCGCTAAAACTCCTTCCTCGTGGATCGACCCCGGTCTCACCGGGTTTATTACTTCGACACTCCTATACTTAGAAGACAATCCTTTTTTCGGATATGTCAGAAGTCTTACTTACACCCATATCACGACAGCCCATCCAAGGTCTAATATTAGAATCTCAAGCCTATTAGAGATCTACCCTAAGATTATGGATGTTTTTCTGTAATATGTAAACATTATTGATAGGTGTCTATTTATGTATTACTTTTATATCAATTCGTCCATGTTTCTTTGCTATATTCCGTGGTATTTTTATGTTTTTGTGTGTTTTGATGTTTGTAGGAGTTTTGGAGCAACTTGCACAAAAATGGAGTAAAACCCTTCATTTTCACCTCTGCTAGTCAGTGATCTTCTCGGATTTAATTGTATTGATATACAATGAACCCGACGACATGTTATATACCGTTGGAAAGCTCTCGAAGTCTATTTTCTGGAGAAATTTACGGTTTATAAATCCATTCAGTGTACCAAAAGTTCTAATCAAAACAGTGTGAGATGTATAGAAATATAATTCCACAAGTCACTGTAGCATGTATAATACGGGGCACTGTAGCAATTCACTGTAGCAGAGTATTTAAACACATTTTAGGGTTTTATTTTGATAACTTGAAGAGGGGAAAACGTGGGAGGAGGCTGCATTTCTGGATTTCTCTCATCCCTTGGAGTTCTTGAAGGAGAAAGAAGATTTTGAAAGAGGAGGAACTACAATTCCAAGAAGATTCATCTACAAAGAAGATTTTCAAAGAATTTGCTAAGTTCTTTCTTTCCTTTTCAATTCTGGAATTTCTCTGTATTGTATTTGTTATTCTGATTGAATATGTGTAACTAAATCTGAATTGGTTGAGGGTGATTTCAAAGCCCTTGATATGGATTTTGTGAGTTGATTGTGCACGAAGTTGTTATCCAATTCTCTAATTGAAGTTGCTTGTATTTTCCCATGTTTAATGCTTATGATTGCTTGCTGGATTGTATTTGGGTGGCCAACTGAATATAATCTGGATATTGTCTATTGCTAGACTAGAAATCTTGATCCGTAATTGTCTTGAATTTCTAATCATTAGTAGCAAAATTGTGATCAGAGATTGCAAATTGGAGAATACAACCTAAGTTAAATAATCCGAGCTTGTGTGTTTATTGCTTAGATCAACCTGTCTTTCTTTTCATAATGCATCCATTGAATTAAATTTAGAGAGCTTGTTCTAGGTTGTTTAATGGATAGAGATTAAATAAAGAGCCTGTTTTATTTAACAACAAAGTAAGGAAAGATTGGGATAACAGAGCTTATTTTATCTACGGTTTGATAATTTCAATGGTGTAATTGGATGATAATTCTACAATTAATTCGCAAATCCATATCTTGTGGTGGAGAATGATCCCTTAACCAGATTTCTATCATTGATTAATTCCCATTTCAATTAAGTTTGCATTGTGTTATTCATTAATTACAATCGTATTCAGTTTTTCATCTAGTTAATCAACCAACAAAACCCCCCATTTAGTTAATTGTTGCTGGAAATAACAAATTCAATTAGAATCAATCCTCGTGGGAACGATATCTTACTTATCACTTTATTACTTGTGTGACTAGTATACTTCCTAGTTTCGAACGCATCAATTATTGTTATAAATGAATAAAAGTTATTATTTGTAAATTACCCAAGTGTGACTGTATCAATGACTAAAGTTTCAGAGCTTGTACATTGATGAAGTTTCTATATATATCTGAGACACAAATCTTTGTCATAGCTCAAAAACTAGTTCATGGCTTATAAACAAAAGCTAGGCACTTTGTTTGGATAAGGTTGTTGTGTCGTTTGTTTTCAATAGGGAAATGGTGAGTCTCTAACCATTTGAAGTGGATACTTCAAGACAAAGACACTTATACATTATCAATGCATTAAACATGGACCATGTAAAAATTATCCATTTGGTGAAAATATCGTGATCGAATGTAAATTTCTATACCCGAGTACTAAAAGCATTCATACCTTAATCTTAAGTGCATAATGTCTCTCTAGTATATAGGTTATGGTCTTTGACTAGAATAAGAAGTGAGATCTAAAAGAGCAAGGTCAGTACCTAGGCTAGCTGGAATTGTAAGATCTATATGCTAGTAGACACTATACCATAAATATGGAATTTATGACTTTGAAAGGATTGCAAAATACCACTTTGATGGTTTTACAAGGTTTTATTTGAGAGAATCTTGGGCAAGTGTTTAAAGAAAATTTTTCATTAAATTGAGATTTATTTTAATAAATCTCAACTCGTTTAAATAGTTTAAAACTAATATCAATGGCTCAAAATGTAGTTGGAAGGGTAACACATAAATTATACCTAGCTCCAATTATTGGTATTCTATAAAGGATGGTTATGTAAACCCGATACTCAATTGATAGGGCTTAAAGAAATAATTTAATAAGATTAAATTATGAAGCTTTTTATAAAGAGTATTTAATTCAATAGTATAGTTTTAGACTTATAGTGGAATGAACCAAGTTAATAGGTGAGGTCCATTATAGTTATGAGATAACAACGTACTGGGTCAAACTTATTGGAGCTTTTAATTAAATTTGTCAACCAAAGTCCCCTGGGTAGTTGATCAAAATTGTATGAACAAGGATTGGACTTGAGAAATTAATTATTTAATTTAATTAGGTCTATTAAAGAATAAGGCCCATGTAATAAATTAAATATATTTGACTAGTAAATGGGCTTATTATTTAATTAATTTGATTAATTAAATAATGGAGTATTTAGGCAAATTTAATTAATTATATTAATGGGCTTATATTTAATATGATTTGGATCTAATTAAGTGTTAAAAGCCCAATTAAAAACTTAATGAGATTAAGTTTTTATATAATTAGAATTACTAGTTCTAGGAGCCCAAGAAAATTTGTTAGACTAAACCTAATAGGATTAGGGTTCCTAGTCAAAATGGGAACAGAGTCATAAAATGATAAATTAGGTTAGTGTTATGATATAGTTTTCTAGTGAACAAGGAACAAGCTGTTACTATACATGAGTACTGTTCACATAGTTACTGTTTAGTGACACTGTTCATCAATGACTACTCACGAGAAACTGTTCACCAACCATTGTTCATTCCTCATTATTTGTGAATCGCTATTCATTCGACATAGTCTAGTGATTTTAAGACGACCGCACATCTCGCTCAAGCAGTTTTTAGTAATATCTCGGAACTGAAGTGGTGAGAAAGCAAATCAAAATTTTGAAGCTTGTGCTCACAAGATCTTGGTCCTAGAGGCTATTCCACAGTCTTGAAGTATTCAGATTTGGCACTGGACTCCTACAAAGCCCATGTTCCTCTTGTACCCATATTACAATAGCCCATCCAAGGCCTAACATGTTTACTTTCATTCCTATGCTACCCTTGGGTTGGTGCACATAGAAAGCTACCCAATCCCAAGTCCCATGCAATTCGACCATTAACCCAAAATCACAATCCATATAAGCTAGTCATCATCCAAGCACAATTTAATCACGTATACTTATCAATTAACGATAGGAATGAATCAAACACATATAATATAATTAAGCACGAGTACATGAATATGCTCATGATAATACATGAATCCAATAAACATAACCACATAGTGCATAAACCATCCATTGGACTAGATCATATACCATGCAAAGTAATCACCATCTATGTATCAATGCATAAGGCATATCCTCTAACAAATCATGAAAACCATATAAACCATACATTATGTATACACTAAAGTGGCACAATTCCTATAACAACTTACTACACATCTAATGTTTTTCTTGATTCCATATAACAATAATCCACCCAAGGCCTAACATTAGAAGCACCATGCCCTATCCCCCTTAAGACCACATCTAAGTGGCTTGCATAAGGTCTGACATATCACTATCCAAAGCCGTCACATATATAAGAAAGATACACCAAAAATATCAATTATAGACCCTTAAGTAAATGCACACAAAATACCAAGAAACTCAAATCCTACAAGCAAACACAATTTCCAAGTAGAGATAGAAAATCTAGTGAGCAAAAGGTAACTTTGAAAATTAGTCAAGGGCTGCACAAAAACCCAATTTGAGTGACATCACTTGGAAATGAAAGCTTGTTAAGTGTGGAATAAGAAGAAAAAATATTGGATTTGCAAAACAACCTTCTATCTGATGTAGTTTTCTCAAAATATCCAAAGTGGTCGTTAAATAATGTGAAATTTTAGGATTTTGCAACAACTTTGAAAAATCGTCAAAAATGGCACAAAAATGCTATTGAAGTGATCCAACTTGGAAAAACAAGAATAGTTTATTTTAAGGTAAAAATTTTGGTTTTTCAAGATCATTGTTCAATTGGTACAATTTTTCAAAAATGTATAACTTGTTTGACCAAATAACAAAAATTTAATTTTCAACAAGCATCTTAGAAAATTCACCAAAAATTCAAATCAAGGTCAAATGCAACTAAACCAGTGTAAAACAAAGCTTGACGTGTCTATTTTCCAAAACCATAAAGAGATTTCTAGGAAAACACATCAAGGAATACTAGTTTTAAAAAATGTGTAGTTGGCTCGGATGAATAACAAAAATTTCATATTCAAGCACACAAATTTGGAAATTCACCAAAAATTTGTTTCAAAGCCAAATTCATTGCAACTAATGGCATTTCAAAGCTTGATATGTCTATTTTCTAAATCAAGAACGAATTTCACACTCATTCACTAATGTAGTTTCAGAAAATCATGTAACTAGTTCAGATGAACAGTAAATTCTAGTTTTCAAATCTATCTTCAAAAATCCATTTCCAATCAAAATCCAATAAAATCAATGGAAAATCAAAGATAAACATGTCTAATTTCTAAAACAAAAAAGAGATTCCCAAAAGTGTAAGTCACATGTGCAGTATTTCACATGAATACAACACAGTCTCAAGTAACCAAGCTCACTATCAAGCTTAATTTTATCTTTCCATAACCATAACACAATACACAACATCATAGCAACAAAATATAATGCAAAATCAGTTCAACAACATGCAAGATAAGCTCAAACTAGTCATCATAATTACATCAAAAAATCAAGTTTCAATCTCAAACAAATGCAAGATTAAAAATTTCTTACCTCTAACCAAGGCACCTTCCTTTTTTTTTTTAATCTCTATGATGATTTAAAATTTTATTTCATCCTTGACTGATAGAGGCCAAAGAATTGTTTGAAGGTCAAAAAACATCTCTTGGAAACGGAGCCAAAAATCGTCACTGGATAAATGCATAGGAACCATAACTTATTTTATTCGATTTGCAACATCCATGTATCAATATAAACAAAAAGGGTATGATTTCAAAGAGCATGAAACAAGCTTCAAAATGATATATAGATTGATCGTACATTCAGTATGGCTTGATTAGAGATCGGATAGAAATCAACCGAAATGGGCGATCAAAGCATAATGTGCAATGGTCAACGATGAATCGGTGGTCCCTTCTCTGCACGTGACTACCTCTTATATAGGGCTGGGTGTGCACAAAACTACATAAATCCCCCTACTTACTAATCTATCTCTGTCTTACCTGTTTTAACTCTAATTCACACACTATTTGTGCTAAAACGATCATTATTTTAAGTACTATCAAATAAAACAATAATATGATGATAAAAAGGGAAAGTGATAATTATGTCTATATCCGAAATTTCTAAAAGAATTATCATTGTCCATAATATTTGGACTACTCATGAATATTCCAAATATAAGATTCCTAGCATTAAACCCATATGATGGGCTAATATCATAGACATCCCCTACCGTTAAGCTTTATTTCATCAATAAAGATATTTTGCATTTTTTCACAAATTTAATCCCTAGATTTTAAAATATACATCGTAGATATCCCTTCTGTTAATTTAACCGTTAGATGACATCATCTTTCCATCCAAATAAGCTATAACTACTTAATACCCTTCAAAAATTAATTTCTAAATTAAATAATTGAAATCAATTAAAAAGAAAGCAAAAATAAAATTTCAATTCACCCCCACAAATTAAACCACAAACAGTATGCCTGAAAATATCCTATCACCGCCACCACAAACCGAAAATCAAAGCCAACACCCTACCCCACCCTACCATCGTAGAAACACAAAAACGCCAAACACCACCTCCATTGGTGCACCATCATTCCGCCAATGATTTCTTGTAAATGTGATGACTTTAAATGATTTTGATAGGTAAGTTTCAATTCACACAAATTGTTTCATGTAACGTTAAGTTAACAGAATGGAGATTTGTGATGTATTTTCTAAAACTTAGGGATTAAATTATAAAAAAATATATAAAATGCCTTTATTGATGAAATAAAGCATAAATGTAAGGGAGGTTGTGACGTTATCTCCCCCATATAATTAACCGAAACCCAATCCAACAAAATTAAAGCTCAATAAAGTACAACTTAAATCTAATAAAATATAATTTAACCTCATCACAATATAACACAACCCCAAGTCTCATAACCCACGGAATAAGTCCATATAGAATAAATGTTACAATAAACATTAACACGTATTTTCATAAATACAGTTACACATATCCTAAAATATTAATAACTATAAAATATAAATATTATAAATTTTCAGGACTCAACAGATCATGCGGGCCATCTTTGAATAACATCATTTTCATGGACCAAACTTGCTCTGGATAATCTAAACATGGAAATCAACCCCATGAATTGATATTGTGCACGCGAAGCATGAGAGGATTTTAATATATGTTTTTGGGATGAAAAATCATAGACGTTTTCTGAAGGAAAGACACGTGTTTGAATTTAAAGACTCTCAAATTTGAAAAAATCAGTGATATTTTGTTCATTTTGTAATGAAATCAAAGAATAAAAGAAAAGTGTTTTAGTTGTGTGCATATAAGTCAGAGGAGAAAATATTAGTCTCTAATTAAGGTTAACCGAATAAAATTATAAAAACTGAAAAACTTTTAGGTAACGATCTTTTAATAAATAAATAATGAGTCATAGAATTATTTTCATTAAGATTAGAGTTTAATTTATCTCTTCTAGAATTTACCCAGGTTGATGATAATTAAAAATATAAATATTGAATAACAATTATAATAAACAAAATAATGATGATAATGATGGATGATTAAAATAGAATTTGAAGTATGAAAAAGACTTTTAATATATAAAAAAGGAGTTTAATAAGGATAAAACCCTTAAAAAATAATTAATTAAAAGATAAGAAATAATTCGATCAATTATTTAAGTGAATAGTGCACATGTACAATAACCATTGACAAGTGAACACTGTACATGAACAATATCTATTTAACAGTAACACGAACGATATCCAGCTAAAAGTAACACGTGAACAATGCTCTGAAATAGTACTATGAACAGTTCACTTAAAAAGCCGGATGGTATAATTAATTTTGGGTCACTCTTGCGTGAGCCTTTTAATGTCTTACCCATAAAATAGCTAAAATCTTCCCAAGTACCTGACGAGACAATCTAAGCCTAATAGACCTTGCTTATCTTGTTGTATACCGGCGGAGTCTCAACCTGCGAATATGCCCTATCATTCATTAGCTTTGATCGACTTGGCTTCAAAAGAGTATTTATAACTCAATAAACTTCAACAAACAATGCCCCAAATACATTTTGCATGTTGAATAAATTTCATAAAAACTCAATCCGTACATGTGTTATTGAACAAGCTAACGTTGAACCTATTTAAGCGAATTATTACATGTTGCATGTTAATACGTCTTTACTACTGTATGTTGCATGTAGATTTGACGCTATTGCATATAGACTGGGCTTTGCATTAGCCATTAAGAACTACAATGTTATCTACGAATATAAAATTAGAATCCTCTTCTCTTCTGGTAAGTTTTTTATGAACTTTTACGGATTTTTATCATGTAGAGTTAGAGGGGAACTTACAATAGGGCTCCCTAAGCTATAGGTTGAGATGGATTCTTTTTAAAAAAAAATTACAAAAGTCTAAAAACACCCTAAATTTTTATATTATTGTAAGAAAAAAAAACATTATAATAAATTATGAATATTATATTTTATGATTCTTCAAAAGCTACCCAATTTCTTCTAATATTCGTTCTTCTATACCAGGCCACAATTCTTCGAACTGAACCGAGCCTTCAAGCTCTTTACAAGTTGGCTTTTGGCTCTTCCGCAAGGAAACAAGCTCATAGTAATAAGACTTAAAGGTAATTATTATATCTTATATAATTATTTTAAGATTTTTATTTTATTTTAGAGATAAACTTTATGAGTTTTGAGATTTAATTTCATCATCTTAGCTAAACCAAATTGAAAGCTTGCATTATGAGTTTTCCGCCTGTGCTTGGTTTCTAAAAACTTGAATGCTTTGATAATCAAAGACAAGATGAGACCAGATTGATTGGCTTGTTATTTCAAAGAAAGTGACTCAACTTGGCTTAATTTTTTTTTTATAAAAAAAAGTGCTTCCAATTGGCAATAATTCTAATTCCCTCAGCAGTTGGACACAGTTTGTTTAACCTTAATTAATTAACAAAACATATTCATGAAGTGGACTTTTATAATTTAATATGGAATATATTAATTTGGATAAATAATTAGTTGGAATCATGTGTTTAGTTTTCTTTTTGAAGTATAAAATGTTTTGGAATTACATTGTTATCTCATAATTATATATTGTAGGCTTGAATGTCTAACAATCAATCAAAGAAATCAAGAAAAACTATTTTTGGTGTACTATTATATTTTCAATTTGTTTTTATCTTTGCATAAAACATGCATTTTGAAAGGTAAGATTCATTATATCCGCCTATCTAATTATGAAATTTAAATTTTTTATTAATAAACTTTTCTTGTACCCTCGAAACTTTCCTAGTTAAATGCAACAAGATTTAAAATAAGTTTATGGATGAACCCATCGCAAGATCTATTATATTCTTTCTCCCCTTTTATGTATTTTATATAAACCACTAATTATTTCTTTGGATTTTACTCAAGTAAAAACTAGTTCAGACGAGAATCTTCATCCATGAATGTAATCAAGCGAAACCTCAAATAGTATAATTTCTTGGGCTTTGCATTGATCCAATAACATTACTAAATTGACAATATGACCCTACCAAAAGTTGATATGAAACGAATATAACATTACATCTACACCGACGAAGATCTAACCACGCAATAGCTAAGAGAGCAAAACGTGCATTAGAATGTGGTGTCAAAACGGTTATTCAGTCCAAGAACAATTAGCCTTTCTGATGACATGCACAGAAGAACATAAGAAAACACCACACCCCTTCAGTAGAAAATAGAGAGACAAAATCCCACTTTTATTTTCGTCGGGGTTATAACTCAACACCTTCAGAAGTATGAATGGTTACACCACAACACAAAATTAACAATAGTAACTGCAAAGTTACTAATACAGTAAGGCAAAAGCAAAACAAGAAAGTCTGTACAGTTTCTGATAAATACAGGACCAACAAATAAATGATTCGAGTCATTGAGAATGTTAGTCAGGATATATGCAAATACATGTACAAAATACATCACAAAATACACCTTTTCATAATAAATAGATCAGTAGAAAACCAGCAAGTAGTATTTATGAAATGATCGTCCCAAAGTCGCTGGCTTTTCTAGACTTTATTTGACATCATCGGATAAGTAATCCCATTTCTATAGATCCCTTTTGTCGGAGGCCAATGCCTCAGATTTGCAGATGGGACAGACATTTTTCACGAACAACCACTTCTTCAAGCATTCTGCGTGGTATTCATGTCCACAATCAAGTGTTCCAATCTTCTCATCGTTTCTATAATCTTCCTGAAATATCCCAAACGAACAAACCATATATGACGTGTTAGTGATGAAAAATGAGATAACGAGACAAAGTTGGAATTATCAAGGAATTTCTAAGTCAACCACATATTATAGGTGGGTTTGTTTTCATATTTTCTCATTTCTGCCTTAATATCCGAGAAGCATCCAAGCAAATCAGTATACAGGTCGTCTCAAGTTTCTATTGCCAAAAGATCAACATCTAATGCCCTAGCTCTTACCTGGCATATAATGCAAAAATCAGGTTCCTGATCTATAGATGCTGGCTCCTCCAGATTGATGTTAGATGTCAATGACAAATACATTCTTGTCTTTAGTTGACTTGCGACAGCTTCCTCTGACAACCCAGTATTTACACTGCCAATCCTCTCCCCCAATGCAAGAAGTTCCTGTGATCAAAAATTTTGGATTTTTTGTTATTTTCATATAATGGTGTGAAGGATTCAAACAAATGCATAATAAGGCTTATTGACAGGACACTAACAGTGAAATAGTTCCACAGAGCAATAATAATATAGAAAATCAAGGATATGGAGCTAGTATATTATAAAGGTCAAGAAAAATTTGATGAAGGATAAAACGAAGCTCATTACCAGATTCACTCACTACTCTTCTAGACACAGTCCTACTAAACGCTTCTTTTTTAGGAGTAATTTAAAAAAATGACCAAAATTAGAGGAGGCTTTTGAAAAAAAAACCACATTTCCAAAAAATGTAGTCGCTATAACCACATATTTACAGACTAATTAAACTAGCAGCTCTTTTTAGCTTTCGGTCTTTAATACCCAACGACTCTTTTTGGCAACAAGGAATACCTGTTGATTTGTCAGATTGTGGTTATAACATCTAAATGTTTCTAAAGCATACTTATTTTTGAAATCACTCCCTCAGTTTTAGTCCTTTTCCAGAATTTCTCTTCTTTTTTATAACATATATCATGACAATCAGGCATTTGAAGGTAATATATTAAATAAACGAGTTCTTCAACTTACTTCATAAGACATGTCTTCTATATCCAAGCGCATATCTCTGTGATGGTCGATCAAATTCCCTACTTCATAAAATTCTGGAATCTCTAGCAAAGCGACTCCCTAAACATTTCAATTAAAAGATTCTAGTCAGAATATAGACACAAAGTATAAGAATGTCAACCAAAATATTTACCATAGACAATCAAATAATTAATATAAAACTGCTTTCCAAGTAAAGCACATTTATGACCAATAAAGATGAAAGACATATTGTAAAAATAAAGTGGAAGTATTACATCTGATGGCAAGACTCTCAGGTGAGGAAGGTTGCGTTGTGCAGGCATGGGTCCATCTCGTGAAGACCGATATATCCTAAACCCAGTTGGTGGAACAGGTCCCACATGTCTTGGCACCATCTCCAAACCATCCTGCGGAAGATTCATAGCGCTGTGTGTAACATAACTTGATGGAACTCTATATGAAGCTGCTGGTGCTTGAGGGTGTACATTTATGCTGTGGCTTCTAGCTCCTTGAATAGGCGGTGATGGGTGATGAAAATTGTGATGCCGTAGATTGATAGGAGGCTGCAAGAAAGTTGAGGAACTTCTGTTGCTAGCTGTCTCAGGATATCGTTGTACAAGCATGTTACCAGATTCCATTGAAGTGCCACTGACATTGCTACCTGAAAAGAACATACCAGATAGGTTCTCTCAGTTTAAACTATCCAAATTGATCACTACATAATAATATCCCTTAAGACTCCAATTTCTAGAAACTGCCTCCTAGATAGAAAGGAGGTAAAATAAGAATCTTTGCGACCAAAAAATAAGCAACATGAGGTTAGATTGTGGAAAAAAGTAATAAGACATTGGTGGACAGAGAAAGGGTTCCATCAACACAAATGGATTCTCAAAATGGGGAAAAAAGTAACTAATTCGAAGATTACCATGCATAAAAGGTACAGCAGGGGCCTGAGTCCAGGCTGAGGCACCACCATCACTGCATTGGTCCAACCATAATGAGCCAGTGGGTTGAAAGGGCTGACCTATAAAGTTTCCTTGAAAAAACTGGTTATGGCTGTGTGCAAGAACAGGATCCATTGCAGTAGCACCTAACCTGTTTCTCACACTTCTCTGAGACTCTATTTCCCTGATCGATGGCGTGCCATTCCCTCTGTACTGTGGCACACCGAATGATGCAGCATCCACTGGAGCTACTCCATCAGGATGCCTAGTATTCAAAGGGGCAACCGAAGAACTAGAGCTTGCTGTTGCTTGAGCATTGAAGTACTGGAAACTCCCAGGGAAGCCTTCAGTGTTCTTTCTCTTGAATGAACCTCTGGCATTATCCATAAAGTGGCTGTTCCTTCCATACTCATCTACAGAAACTCCAATGACTCCATAATTGCTTGAAGACGGCATTTGATCAGAGGACATTGGGACACCAGAGGATGGGTTCGAAACATAAGGAACATATAAGTTGGATGAAGCTGCAGCACCGAGATCAAGATTTGCAGCATGATGATGATGAACACCATGATAATGCGGAATCCCATAGAACACAGCAGCATCATAGTGACAATGAGCATCAAGAGTAGATGTATTCCCTGAAGCTCTTACTATTGTTTGCAGGGGCTGTGGAAAGCTTGTTACACCCCCTAAAACAACGCAAGGCTCAGGAAGCATATAACCTTGGCTTTGCTGACTCATTTCTAAATCAATCATATGACTAGTGCATGGCACATTCCTTTGTCCCATAATCCTAATTCCTGTTCAAAAAAATATTTTTGGAAATTGGTCAGGTTAGTTAGCAACAATAAACCATCATACTAATTGAAATGCATATCGAAGAGCATGATTAATCATCCACACATCAACAAACAAACAATACATTGATTTTATAGTTAACCATCCCAATCAACTTAAAGGACTGAATGACCCGTAAAATAAATGTCAAATAACATATGATTCAACTTCTGCAAATGTTCTTTTCTAAAAAGAATAAATAATTAAAGGCAAGAAGAAGATGATGGTAGAAACCATTATACTAAACTATGTTCTCACGTGTTCAACTTAAACTTGCAGCTCAAACAAGAAAAGATTCTCAAAAAAGAGCAAATAATCCCCTTCCTCTGTGCATAACATTTTAATAACTACAGCATTTGCCCTCTATGAAATTGCATAATAGGAAATAGCAGAATGAATTTCCCAAATACCAACTTGCTAGACAAAGAACAACTCTGCATGCTTTACTTAAACTAAAAGCAAGGGATAGGATATCTAAGTTCCTTTGCATGTTCAGCAAGCAGCTCAGGTATGATAAATAAAATAAAACCTAGATTATCCCTCTCCTCATCTTAATATCATCATTCCAACTAAGCAAAATGTATTACCGTAACCATCCTGAAACTGCAAAGCATCCCCTATCAGCATATCCTAAATGAAGATATAGTACCACAAACGCCTTCGATTATACCTTTTCTTACTTCTATATCACATTTTTGTTGTTTCATTTTACATTCTGAAAGGTCAAATGAATGCATACAGAAAGATGCTTATAAATTTATCATTTAAGACTTACTAGGGATTAAAAAAAAAGAGAGAGAAAAGCAATCAAAGATCCCTAAGTCCACATGCTACCTTATCCTAGAATTTAGTTCTGAAGTCAATGCTTTCATGAACCATATATCCTCCATGCCCTTGATAAAGTCATAGACCTCAACAAAATTTAAGTATCCAGACCGTTTCTGCGATTCAAATAAAAGATGTACTCTATGATACTTTAAGTAATAAGACTTTGAATGCAAAGAGCTTTGGCTTCTGATATAAGTCTAGAAAGGGCAAAGATCCAATTAAAAAAAAAACCAGGACAACCCTCTAGAAGTAAAGAACATAGGATACACCTCCAAGCACCCCATGGGCTAAATTTCATGAAAAACAACAATCAACAACCAACTTAAGCCTACCCCCAAAAAAAATCTCAATAAGATGAATCAATCCCGCTACTACAAAACTGTTTAACTTCTGCAAGAACTAGATCCAATGATGAACAAAGAGCTAAGCAAATATACAACAGATAAACAAGTGATTCATTGTTATTCTCCTCTGCTTATGCAGCCAGCATAAGCATTTACTGCTCTTGAAAGAACCAAGATATCAACTGAAACTCTACGTTATACTTATTATGGCAATTAAGAGGTATCTAAACCCAGGGGAAAAAGAAGGAATGGGAGATAAAGTTTGGACTAAGCAAACAGTATCTGAAATCTGATTTCAGATATATGGCCAGCAATCAAAACAACACTATGATTAACTTCATCAACTGATCTAGTTCATTGTGACCATCAATTGTTTGACAAATGAGATTGCAGCTTCCAAATGTAAGAGGTTTATTTTGTGAATGGCATCCATGCAATTGTCACTTCAATATCTCAACAAGGTATATAACTATATTTCCAAAACAAGGAGATAGATTCACAAGAGAAATTGATGGTCATTCTCCAAATATCATGCACAAAACAAATAATAATGTCCACTCAATCTGCATCATTTATCAGACAATAATGTTCTCAAAATAACTCAAATATAAAGGAAACCAACATGAACAACCAATTGTCCTTTCTTCTTCACTGACAGCTACCTAAAAGAATCATATACCATGTCTAGGTCACGGTTGAAATTTTCTATCAGCATCTGACCAACATCAACAATGCAGAACCAGTCATGTTAACCTTTCGTATTTATTCATAACCCAGAAAAAGGAAGCTTTACAAATTGTCCAAATTATCATGACTTGAGCAACTTTATTGTTGTCCAGTCAATATCATAACCTCCCAACCAAAAATAGTACTCTACAGAGAAAATAACCATTTAACATTCATTACCCATACAAATATTTGACATTCCATTCACATCATCACCTCGGACAAGCGTCAGAAATTCCAGCTTTGCAAGATGAAAACGCACATTCCATTCCACAACAAGAATCCCAATCTATCAATCAAACCTAGCGGAATTCGCTCAAGATATAATCTAAAACTATTACTAGCAACAACGCTTTGACATCAAATTACTCTAGTCCAACGTTTAAAAAAAAATTGTAACTTTCTTATCACCCATTATCTCAGATACCAATTTGAACCACACAACATGCATCTTCACAACAAATTTGGTCCATCTAAACACATGAAATTATGCTAATCGCCAAACACAATTTCCACCGATTAACAAAAACCCACTTGGTCAAAAGGGGAATAAAAATCAAAACTGAAACAAAAAAGTTAAAATTCATGAAATCTAACAAAATTCTGAACAACGCAGAAGAATATAGACCATGCCCACTGCAAATTGCCGAAAATTCAACAAAAACTCGCCAAAAAAATCAGAAAAAAATCAGAAAAAAATTTTACCTTGTTATCATGAACAAATTTTAGAGCTTGTGAATGTAGACAGAAATTCCCTGCAAAACAGAAAATAAAAAATAAATAAAAAATAAAACTCTTCTACCATATATATATGTTCATGTGGTGATTAAAAAAAAGCCTAAAGCTTCAATTTGTTTATGACCAAAAAAGGGAAGTAAAATTATTTAGAGAAAATTAGAGAATGGAGAAGAAAACAAACTGACCAGATTGAAGCCTTAATTGAGAGATCGAGAGATCGAGAGAGAGAGAGAGAGAGAGAGACTCGTTTGTTCTGCTTTCTAATTATTTATACGCAAAATTTCGTGGTTATTTATTTATTTATTTATTTATTTATTTTACCGTTTGTGAAACTTGTGTCCGGTTTACTCATAATTACTAAACCACCATTAATGTAAAAACCAATATTTAATTAAAAAACTAAAATAATTTTTTCTGTGTTTTGTAATTATTTTAATATGGAAATAAAGAAGGTAGGTTATTATTTTTATAACAATTAATTTTAAAAGAATTCTTACAAGGACAGTAAGCCTCTCTAACCATAAAAAAATTCTATTTTCTCCATTTAAATGTTCTAATATTTCTATAATTTTTTTCTTTTTAAAGAAAATATATTAAAAAATAAAAAGATTTGTGTTGGATTTTATAGAAATAATTTAATATAGTCAAATTTATGTACTTAATTTTCAAGTGATATCATTATCAAATGGGTGGATTTTTCACTTACATCATTATAGTTTGACATTTTACTCTTATTCACTATTGATTATAATTTTTAATTGTTGCTTATCTTTCACTCTCCATCCAATCAATTAAGTAAATAATTAATTAATTACAATCTGATATTTCAGTTGTTAGTTTTAAATTTTTATAATATTTTATAAAAAATAAATAATATAATAATAATATAATTTTGTAGTTTTAAGTCCTCAAAATATAATATATTTACTGTCCAATTTTTTCAACTCCAAATCTGTTAGTTTCGGGTGAAATATATTCGAAATAATTTGTTAAATCTGTTAACAATCAAGTCAAAGGCATTTGATATTTTTTAAGGAAAAAATGAAAAAATAGATACGATTAAGGGTTCTTAATAAAATTTGAAATTCAATTTATTCTTATACTTTTTATTTTCCTCTTTCGTTCACTTTTTTTTTTGTAACCGAGGTGTTCACTTTTTTTTTTGTAACCGAGGTGTTCGGGTCAGCTTACGCGCACCACGACTACACTTTTTTTTTTTAATCGAGGTGTCCGGGCCAGCGCACCACGACTAATCCTCGGAGGAGACTAGCGCAACCACAACCCACTGTCACGGTCTCCCACTTAAATCATACGACTAATCCTCGGAGGAGACTAGCGCAACCACAACCCACTGTCACGGTCTCCCACTTAAATCATAGAGGAGGCCATTGTGGAGACTCGAACACAGGACTTCACCATTGGTACTGTACCAACTCCATCCTCGCCCGCTTCACCACTTGTACCAACCCATTGTGGGTCTCTTTCGTTCACTTATCTCTTCTTATTTTCATAACCCTGTCATATTTTCATAACCGTCTGTTGTTGTCTAGTTTTTAATATTCCTCGACACCGTCGAAAACGCAGTCCAAAACGCAGCAAGAGGAACGAGAAATTTATTCTGTGTTTAGAGATTTGGTGTAGATTTTAGGGATTTTGAATTTGAGGATTTGAGTTTGGGTTTGTATTTTGTATTTTTTCTGTGTTTATGGAGCTAAATGAAGTGTTATTTAGTTGATTTTTTGGTTTGATATGTGTAAAAATTATGAAAATCGACGCTTTTCGTCGTGATGAAGAAGACACTCGACGTGTCGAGTCCTGTCGTCCAACCGACACTCGACATCATCGTCGGTGTTTACTCAACATCATCATCGGTATTCACTCAACATCATCGTCGGTGTTTATTCGACACTCGACGTGTCGAGTCCTGTCGGATGCTCCAATCGACACTCGACATCATTGTCGGTGTTCATTCAACATCATCATCGGTGTTCATTCGACACTAGACATAACGAGTCGAGTCTTGTCGGATGCATGGACCGGCACTCGATATTCACTCAACATCATCGTCAGTGTTCATTCGACACTAGACATAACGAGTCGAGTCTTGTCGAATGCACGGACCGACACTTGATATAACGTTATGTCGAGTGCCGGTCCGTGCATCCGACAAGACTCGACTCGTTATGTCTAGTGTCGAATGAACACCGATGATGATGTCGAGTGTCGGTTGAAACATCCGACATAACTCGACATGTCGTGTGTCATCTTCGTCACGACGAAACGTGTCTTTCTTTTTTTTAAATTTGAGTTTCAAATGACATTTTAGTTATTTTTTCAAGAAAGTGTCTATGACATAAAAAATTTTTTAGGATGTATCTAAATTTCATTAAGGGCCTCTAATTGTGTCCATTTTTTTCAATTTTTCTATTTTTTAAACACATTAAATGACATTAACAAAACGTGTTTAAAATTTACATGGATTTTAATGAGTTGTATTGGGAATAATTAAATTATTAGATTCTGTTTTTTAGGCGTAACAATCAAATATATTTTTTTGTTTTATAAAACAAGAAACTGTTTTCCATGAAATTATATATTATTTTGGAGACAGCAATCATATTTAAGCGCAATTCCAACCTTGGGATGGCATTTGGTTCAAAGATTAATCATTCCAAATGGCAAGATAGATGATAACAAAATGAAGATTATTCACACAAAGTCCCACTATAATCACAACCATAGAACAGGTTTTTGACAAGAATGATATCCGCACAAGGAGAAAATGTTTTTCTTGTTTTTTTGGCAACGTCGTCTATTCACATTTTGAGCCCCCAAAAACCCACAATTTTTTTTAATTAAAAAGCAAGTTAATAAGGACCGATGCTTATAAATGAGAAGAAATCTTTTGATTCAATTTTTTAATTATTCACCTACGAAATCTAATAGTTGAGATGATTAATGAATTGATAGTTTTAAAATATAATATTTTAATGTCTAATATTCACCATTAGATTTTATAATATTAATAGCAATAAATTTGTGTCAAAATATTCATTTTAGGTATTTAAGAGGTGATTTTTCTATTATTTTGCATAAAAATATTTGTAATGTTTTTAAAAAATATAAAATATAAACTTTTAGCTTTATGAAAAAGTGTTTCTTTATTAAGTAAACCACTAATTATATGGTCAAAGAATTGCTAATTATGTTTTATTTGCTTCCCAATACATTTAGAGAATATTCAATATACTTTATACTAATATATTTAAAAAGGGCTGGATTATATGGACTTAAAATTATAATACCAATTCACAATCTTTTATTCAATGCAATCCAATGGATATGAATGAGAAATTAAGAGTTAGTTATATTTAATGTCAACTCATCAATTCACATCTGTTGGATTGAATAAATCAATGGTTATGGATTAATGTAAATTTAAATAAAAAATTTGAGGTAACATAGCATAATTCGATTAAAAATTACTTTAGAAATGATTAAGAACTCAATTATATCTATTTTAAAGTGTTTAGTTGAAGTAAATAAAAATATATTCTAAATGAAAATAGCTGGAAAATACAATTTATTATAATTGAAAAATGCCATTCTTAAAAATTTAATAAAAATATTTGAAATAATATCTCGTTATAAATGAATTTAACTATAATAAGAACATAAAACGATATTGTCATAAATAAATTTTGTCATTTAACAAAACTTCAATATGGAAATCTTTGTTATAAATATTCATAAAAATATGTATGTATATTTGAATTTTTGTGTCATGAAACAAACAAGAAATCATAATAAGAACTATTTTTGGTAAAATATACTTGAATAGTTTTAAGCATAAGCTAAACTAGCTAAGGTCAAGGGACATTTTAGTTGAAATTCATTTTAGTGTACTTGATAAAACACTCACAAACAACGCATTGAAGAGTTTTAAAATTTATTAACAAAATTAAAAAAAAGACAATTTTTTTTTATCTCCCCTGTAAAATTGAACGATTTTGATATTTAAGTGAAATATAGTTTAAAATTAATAAGAAATAACAATAAAAAAGTATAAATTTATCAACAATTTGAAAGATTAAAAGTGGGGGTAAATGGTAAATAATTCTTGCAAATTGAGAAAATACCCTAAATTAAAAAACTTTTTGATAAATAACCTTTTTTTTAAATTAACATTTTATTACAATGTCTGACGTATATGTATTCAATGAATATATCGAACGTTAAATAATGTTTGATTATGTCTAACACTCGATAAAAGATCATTACAAAAATATTTTCAAGAACAAAATTATTTTTGGACTCCATTGTTAAACTCGTGGCATTTTTTAAAATTTCCATAATTCTTAAATATTTGGAACCCAACAAAAACATTAGGTTGATGCCAATAAGCCGAAAGCATATTCTTTGTTTAGAGATAAAACTAAAATTAAAGGTCGAAGAAGCAGTGGGTCCACGTTCCAATACTAGATAATAGTATTAAAGAAATTGGTAGCCGCAAAACACAGGATTGAGGTGGGTCCTACGCTTTCATTCTCCATTTACATCGTCAACGTGGACCAGTTTCTACATCCCATGTGTCTCTCTCCTCTCTCTCTATCCACGTTCTCACGTTCTTTCTTTCTTACTCTAAATTCGCCATTTTTGTTTTCTCATTATTTTATGTTTTTATTTTTCTTCGTAATGATAATAATAATAACAATAATTATAACTAGACACATTTTGTTTTCTCTCTCTCCCCCCTTTTTTAATCTTCCAAGCTCCTTGCATTGTTTGCTCAACTTCTAAACTAATTGTTAGTAAAGGATGGAAGAAAACTAAAAATAAAAAAAAAAAACAATTTTCTAATCTAGATGAGTATCTATTGGTCACCCACATCAAAGCAATCTAGCATAACTTAGCTTAGCCAACAAAATATACTTGATGCTTCACCTTGGAAATGATCCCAACTTATGTGCTGTGCTTCACTGGTACGTTCAAGACAACATTTCATATGTAACATTAGCACAAGCAAAAAACAAAAAAAGAATCCTGCATTCACGTACACATACATGATACAACAGCATAAAAACTCCCATTAAGTCATGGTACCCAATGCTAATTTTAGGTAAACAAATTGTTGTTTCAGTTTTATTTGTTCTAAAAATATTAATAGTAAACCCTCGATTTGAACTGTCAACCTGGGACATGAAACCTAAGTTCTAACTTAAACCTAACATGGGATTTATCTGTTACATTTTCCAATTAAGTTTGGTTTTGTTCCATACGGGGGAAATGATCTTAAGACTTCAAAACTATCCCAATAAAGGCTTAAAGCTGTAGAGTATAGCAAAAGCCAATTAGAAAAGTTAGGTATTTTTGCCCCCTAACACGAAATAAGCAAGTCTACTTGTCAAGAAATCTTAATTGCTTATGTTGTTATTTGGTTAAGTAGTAGGTTT